>CM061138.1:138781073-138865164 GCA_030789695.1 Scilla litardierei | reverse complement strand
GTCACAATCGTTCAAATAGCAAGAAATATCAATATAATAAAGGCGTCTAGGGATATGTGATCGTCGCCCGGTATGCACACGCACACGGGACAAGCGACTCGTAGTCTTACCGCAAGCGCACGGTGTAGTGGCGAGCGGGTATCGAACTCAGGGAGAGACAATGACAGTGTCTTCTTCCAATCACCTAGCTATCAAAAAAAGGTCGAGAATAATTTGGGGTAAAACTGTCACAATCGTTCGTATATCGATAGAAATATCAATGAAATAAAGCGCCTAAGGAAATGGAATCCCCGCTACAAGCCGTATCTCGTCGTTGTGATTCATAGGTTACATCATTGCTAGACTTGAATTTTAGGTGAACTAGTCACAACTAAATGTAGAACCAAGCTCACGCTCTTGCGCTATTGTCGGTCTATAGCAAACCTAGGTTAGGGCCCAATCTCTTGCAAACCCTAACCTAAGCCGCTAGCGTGAAGAACGACATCATCGTCCAATCGCATCTCGAGCCCACTCTCGTCCAAACTCGAGCTACGACCTAGGTTGAGATAGTTCCTACCTGTCCAATCTCTTGCAAACGGGTATTTGTATAGAAATATGATTAAAACCCCTAGCCTTGGTCCAATCTCTTGCAAACCAATTCAAGAAAATTCCAATCGTAAACCTAAATCGAATCTCTAGGGCTTCCTATCAATTGGGATCCAATCTCTTGGAAATCCCAATCAATATGAGTCCCTAGCTATCCGTAATAAATCAATCACAACCTAACCCTAATCAATTCTAGCAAGAATTTCACCAATTCATCACAATTCAGAAATAGGGTTCATAGGGTTCATCCATATGCCCTAGGACAATAGAACTACTTACTAATCATCATGCAATTCATAAGAAATTCAATAGAAAATTCAGCACAATTCATTGCAATAGAGAAATTATCAATAAAAATAGAGTTTTTGACAAGAAAGGAGACAAACCAATGAGAATCCAATAACATCCAACAAAAATCACCTTTCTAATCTCTCAAAAAGCCTAAATCTAATTACCTAAAAAGCTCTCTAAAAAGGCTGTAAAAAGTATCAAAAATTCTTCTCTAACTAGGGCAAAAACTGGGTTTAAATACCCCTCAAAATCGTCCAGAAATTTGTGACAAAAATGCCCCTGCGCAGCCCAGAAATGGCAGTTTACGCAGCAAGCGGGGCAGCTCACTCGGCCGAGTGACAAATGTCACTCGGCCGAGTGACAAACCCTGTAAAATTCCAGTAAGTCGGGACTTTTCGTGGGTCTGTCTTCGGGAGTGACTTGGCCGAGTGACTTTACTCACTCGGCCGAGGGGCAATTCTTGCTCGGTCGAGTCGGAGTCGTCAAAAGCCTGTAATTTTACAGTAAGTCGGTCGTTTTTGAAGTGTCTTTTCTCATGCCACTCGGGCGATGAGATTTCCATGCTCGACCGAGTGGACTATCGTCACTCGGCCAAGTGCACACCTATTTTCTTCTGTTGATGCGTGTCTGGTCTGGTCGGCTAAGTGGTCTTCTTGCTCCGTCGAGTGGGTGGTTCACTCGGCTGAGTGAGATGCTGCAAAGGCCCAATCTTCGTCTTTTCGCTTCCTCGTCGCTCCTACGACGTTCTTTCTTCTCCCACTTGTCTTCCATCGTCGAATAGCCCTCAAAAGAGCCTTGGGTGATACTCCGAAGTGGGTGCAAATCCTCTTGATCTCAAAATCACTCCGAATCGCTCCATATCTCCTGAAATACGACAAAAACAAGAAATCATGAAAAGCATCGCAATATTGCCGAAAAATCGTGAAAAACGTGATATGAGCGATCAAAGTGGTATGCAAACATGCAGAAAAAGGGTGTAAAATACGGAGCGATCAAAATCCCCCAAGCTTACCTCTTACTCGTCCTCGAGGAAGATGAGTAAAAAGCGAGCCCGAAGGGCAAAATGATGGAAAAGAGGGAAAAATAAAAGGAATAAAAATAAAAACAAAAAATAAAAATAGAATAGAAAGCGAAGAAGGGGGGTGCTAGATCGTTTTTCTCAGGATGTGGGTTTTGCTTACTCATAAAGCAGACATCGAATATAAAACACACGTCAAAGACTTTTATTTTGATATCATTGTATAATGATGCATTCGAAACAGAAAACCCCAAAATATCAATATAGCATGAAATATGGAATCATTCTAGCATTAACATCGTCTGAAGCATCTAAAGCAGTATGCATAACCATAGATCACACACTCTTCAATTGAATGCTTTCTATAAGGAGTATAAGAGATATCACACGATATGGAATAGTAAGAATAGAAAAGCATGGTTTTCATGAAATGAATGCTAAGTGTCGATTTCTGGATTTCGTCAAACTTTAGCAATCTCACCGAGTATAGAAGATTACTTAGCCTAGGTTGTCCTGCACCATCAAGCAGTCACTCTCTCACACATCATTGGATCCTCTCCCCCAAGCTTATCCATAAGCGTGGTGACATAAACAAATCAATATGTACATTCCCCATTTCTTTTGAAGCTCCAAAAAAAGTAAAAGTAAAAACAAAAAGAGGGAAGAATGAGAGAAAGAGTATGAGATGGGATCGTTATAAACTTCTTTTCTCTTTTCTTTTCTTTTTCTCAATTTTGCTCTTTTTTTCATTGCAATAAACATATATACATAAGCGATCCCAAATCAAAAGAGAGAAGGATATACAGGTATATATTTTTTTCTTTTTAATTTTGGGGATTTGGAGCATGGAAATTAATAACGGGGGAAATGCCGATAATAGACTTGCTAGGGGGGTTCACCAATGAATTTCAAGTAGAGAAATAATGCTCAAGATATGTGGAGAAAGAAATCAATGTATCACTCAGTTCACTATATAGGACGTGCATGACAACTTTCAGCAGAGTAATATAATCTACTCAGTTTAATCTCAAAAAGTAAACTAGTCCAGATATATCATCCTAGCAAACATTCAATCAACCTGAAAGTGAAACGTACAATTCATGCAATAAGAAGTGATATGAGAGAGGAAAGCAATACTCCAAATATAAGCAATCAATGCGTGAAGATTGGTGTGTTCTCTATGAAAAGCATACATATGAATCATCAGACATCAGCTAATAACAGAATTTCATCCATATTCATACAGGAAAAGAGTGGGTTACTATTTCAAAATGCAAAGCAGGACATAGTATATGATATCTGAAACAAAAGCTATGACGTGACAAAATAGCATGCATATGTAGATAAGCTAACACCACGTCGTCATCATCACAGAAAAATCATCTCTAGCAAAAGATGAAAGAAACAAAGATAAAAGAAAAATAGAACTATATACAATGCAGCACACAAAGAAAATAAGAAAACGTGATGCATGATAAAAATGAAAAAGTGGTGAAAATAAGTGCAAAAGTGGAAAGAAAGTGTGAGAAAAATAAAAAATAAAGGGTGGCAAAAATGAAACAGCATGAGAACTCACTCCCCCAAGCTGAAGTGCACAGTGTCCTCAATGTGCAAAGTGTGGCACACCGAGAGACGTGAGATGGGTGGGGAGGGTGAGGATGCATGCATGATGAAAAAGAAAGAAAAAGAAAAAGAAAATAAAATGCGAATGAATGTGATGCATGCAAAGATCGGGATGATGCAGATATGAGTGTCCCCAAAAAGTCTCTCCCTCACTCCCAAAAAGATATAGAAATATATGATTAGGAAGGTACCAAAATAATAATACGTGGAGGAGGGGGGCAAAAATCAAACACCAGGCCCAGGAACAAACGGGCAGCAAAACGACAAAAAATATCAGATGCATCAAGAGTGTGCCTAAGCTGGTGGTGGCGCTGCACCATCACCGTCCTGTGGCGGAGGTGGTGGAGGAGGTGGTGGTCGTGGTATCTGCTGGGTGGGTGGGGGTAGTGGAGGCAAACGCACAAGTATCTGATTCAGGCAAGCCTGAATATCGGGAAGCAGGGCGACGCGGGACTGCACAGAACTGACCGTGGCAGAGAGAGCCCTAAAGTCTCCTCGAAGTCCACTAACAGCCTCCTCTAGAGCACGAATGCTCTGAAGTAGAGTGTCAGGGGGTGGTGGAGCCGAGGGACACACAGGTCAAACAGGTGAGGTGCGGGGCTGTCTCTGGCGGGAAGAGTATAGGATGGGGCCAGCAGGGTAGTGTGGAAGGGGTGCTGTGCTCGGTAAGTGATGCCCAGCCTCGGTGTGAGGCTGGGACGCAGGCTGTGTCGAAGCGGAAGCAGCAGCAGCAGCAGAGGTGAAAGTCAAAATGGGTGACGAGGCAGCAAGAGAGGTCGGTGACGCAGAAGTGGGGACAGAAGTCACGACACTCTCGGTAAAGACAGCGGCAGTGGGGTCAGAAGGGCCGACGGCCGGGGTGGCCGTGGACAAAAGTGAAGTTAGGACCGCCACTGCGGCGGTAAAGGAGGTCTCGCCAGTCTCTAAAATGGTGGTGGGACGCTCAGGGCTAAGAGAAGTGATAGGCTCAACGGACATAGGCTCAGCGGTGGTGGTGGTGGTGGTGGACTCAGTTAAGGTGCTCCCGACACTGACAGAAGTGTGGACAGAAGTGTCAGGAGGTGCAGATAGTGCAGGTGCGGGCTGAGGGATCACGGGGTCAACGGGTGGTGCAGGGGGTGCCTGCTCAGCATCCTCAGCCTCAAGTACGTAGGCAGCGGGGATAAGGAGATCCATCGCTGGAATCCAATTCCCGTGGGCCGGTCCAATGTGTGTCCGAGCGAGTCTCGGAAGAACCATGTAGTCAACACTAAAGGGACCGTGCAACCACACCCAGTGCCTGCAACCGTGGGGATGAAGTATCTTCATGCGGGCCATAACATCTATCAAAAGTGCAGTGGGGCCAGGGGCTCGATGCAAGTCGTCAGGCAGGTCCACGCCGGTCATAAGGGCTAGAAGTGTGATCAGACCGCCGCAAAAAATAGGTGAGCGAGCGCTCACCAAAATGATGATGCGGTCCAGAAACCAACTAGCGATGTCGATCTCGACAGCGGGGACCAGGTCGTCGCTACCCCTATCCAGAACCCTAGGGTGAGTCATCGCGTAGAGCATGTAGAGCTCAGGCGTAGACATCGTCCCGGTCTCATACCTCGCTAGGAAAGTGGTCGCCATGAGGCGCTGTGCAATGCGGAGGCAGGGGTGCAGGATGGCTGAGGCCTTGCCCCTACTAGGGTCAAAGCCAAGTGGGGATCCCGTGATCCGTGTCCAGAAGGTAGAGGTGTCGAACGACGGGGGTGGGATGTGCGTGGGAGCATAGGCACGGTCAGGGACAGGGACAGCGGTCCCCTATATGAATGCACGAAGCATGTCGAAAGTGATCTCGCACTCTCGATCCATCAAGCGGAATGTGCATCCTCCAGGGGTCCGGTCAATAGAGCTCAGGACCTCTAGTGTCGGACGGATATAAGTATCCGCCGACACCGACAAAAAATCACGCCATCCCACGTTGTCGTACAACGTGAGAAGCCCCTCGAGTACCCCTAGGCGGTCAAGGTCAGCTAAGTGCGTGAACCTAGAGGGCACTATCGAGCGATGGCAGATACGCTCGAACCTGGTGCGGTGTGCATCATTTCAAAACGTGATCCCCATCGGCCGAACGGCGGGAGCGGGTGGAGGGACAGGATCAGCAGGGATAGGCTGTGTAGGTGGTGGGGCGGTGGTGGGCTAGGTGGAGGGGAGTCCTTCCTAGCATGACAGGGACCGGGATCATCGGTCCGCCTCCGCTTGGGAGCGGATCCCCGTGTACGCGGCCTAGTGCGCGGCGGCATGTGTGCCACGAGACGTGTCCCAACCTAATAAATACAGCGACATGCTAAATAATGGAGCGAATGTACCTGGACACGCCGCAAGAGCAATAAGTGGTGCGTGTGAAGAGACGCCTCCACCGCAAAGCTAAATGCGCGTCCAAATGCTCCCCAAAGCTCCCCTAAGATAGCCTGCAAATCGAACGATCAAATCAGCGAATAATATTCAATATATATGGGGGAGATGGGGGATAATAGATAGATATAAAAATTAATTTGGGTTAGGGGCTCAACGGGCGTACGGATCAAGAGAAATAAGGAGAAAAGGGGTTTTTTGGGGCAAAACGGGGCAAATCGAGGCGGTGGAGGCCGGCGCCGGCGAGGGGGGTGGCGGCCGACCGTCGGCGAGCGAAGGGGTGGTGATCGCCAGTGTGGTGGTGGGTCTGCTCGGGCACGGCGGCGTTCGCTGCAGGCGAGGGAGAGCAAGCGACAGCGCTCGGGCTCGATTTGGGAAATTTTTGGCGTTTAGAAATTCGCGCCCGCCGTTTAACTTATATAGAAATTGTTACGACTCGGCCGACTGGAAATGTCACTCGGCCGAGTGCGTAAACGGAAAATATTTTGAAAAATCTCCTCCCCACTTACGACTCGACCGAGTGGAAATGCTTCACTCGGCCGAAGGGAGAAATTCCACTCGGCCGAGTGGATTTGCCACTTGGCAATTTTTATGCTAGGATGGTATCTGTTTCACTCGACTGAGTGACAAGTCACTCGTCTGAGTGGTAATTAAAACTAAAACTTACAGAAATTGACAGAGAGTTGGTCTGCAGAAACTTCCCTTTTTGGTGCTCCACTCGGCCGAGTGGTGTAACGACTGGTTTTCATGTATTTGGATTATCTATATTATATATATATATATATGTTTTGGTGGATTTTCTCCTTATGTGTGGTTTTCGTTTCCGTAGCTTTCGTTTTCGTTTGTTTCGTTGTGATTTTCTAGCTTCTTCCTTAGAATCGTTGATCTTGGAGTAAGTCACTCATGACGAACTTCAAATCGTTCATATTTTAGAGTTAGAGTGATCTTAGAAGCTATAGAAACCTTCCCGAAGCTTCGCGCTTCAATTCGGCACTTTTCGTGCACCTTAATTGGTTCAAGAAGGGGGACCGACCGATTAGAGTGAGATCTAGTCGGTCAGGAACTCTTCTCAAACCGACTAGTTCATTAAATCAATAATTCAGGAGTTACTGTTTACTCGGTCTAAGAACAACCACCGACCGACTAGATGTGAAACTAGTCGGTCAAAACTTGCTCTCAAACCGACTAGTTCCTTTGATACATTTTACCTGAGTTACTGTTTATCGTTAGTCGGTCTAAGAACAACCACCGACCGACTAGGTTGCAAACTAGTCGGTCAGCCATTGTTCTTTGACCGACTAATTCATTGACCATTTCGACAACCTGAGTTACTGTTTGATTTTAGTCGGTCACAGTTGGTCTACCGACCGACTAGTTCTCGAACTAGTCGGTCAACAACCCTTCTTTGACCGACTAACCGCTGTCGTAAACCTAGGTTTTGCCCAGCCACCGCACGGATTCTATTTAAACCCCCCAATCGTTTTCCTTCTTCTTTCATTTTCCATCTGAGCCTCCTTCTTCCCCAATACTCATCCAACATTCCCTAGCCCTCCTCCTTCATCCCCGGAGTCCCCTCACCCCCTCCTTGCGCCGGCCATCTCCTCTAGGACCCTGGCCAACCCCCAAAACCTCCAAAATCCCATTTCTCCTCTAGGCCGCGCGGCGGCGTTCGCTGCGGGAGAGGGAGAGCAAGCGACAGCGCTCGGGCTCGATTTGGGAAATTTTTGGCGTTTAGAAATTCACGCCCGCCGTTTAACTTATATAGAAATTGTTACGACTCGGCCGAGTGGAAATGTCACTCGGCCGAGTGCGTAAACGGAAAAGATTTCGAAAAATCTCCTCCCCACTTACGACTCGACCGAGTGGAAATGCTTCACTCGGTCGAAGGGAGAAACTCCACTCGGCCGAGTGGCTCTGCCACTTGGCAATTTTTAGGCTAGGATGGTATCTGTTTCACTCGACCGAGTGACAAGTCACTCGCCCGAGTGGCAATTAAAACTAAAACTTACAGAAATTGACAGAGAGTTGGTCTGCAGAAACTTCCCTGTTTGGTTCTCCACTCGGTCGAGTGGTGTAACGACTGGTTTTCATGTATTTGGATTATCTATATTACATATATATACATATATATATATATATATATATATATATATATATATATATATATATATATATATGTTTTGGTGGATTTTCTCCTTATGTGTGGTTTTCGTTTCCGTAGCTTTCGTTTTCGTTCATTTCGTTGTGATTTTCTAGCTTCTTCCTTAGAATCGTTGATCTTGGAGTAAGTCACTCATGACGAACTTCAAATCGCTCATATTTTAGAGTTAGAGTGATCTTAGAAGCTATAGAAACCTTCCCGAAGCTTCGCGCTTCAATTCGGCACTTTTCGTGCACCTTAGTTGGTTCAAGAAGGGGGACCGACCGACTAGATTGAGATCTAGTCGGTCAGGAACTCTTCTCAAACCGACTAGTTCATTAAATCAATAATTCAAGAGTTACTGTTTACTCTTAGTCGGTCTAAGAACAACCACCGACCGACTAGATGTGAAACTAGTCGGTCAGAACTTGCTCTCAGACCAACTAGTTCCTTTGATACATTTTACCTGAGTTACTGTTTATCGTTAGTCGGTCTAAGAACAACCACCGACCGACTAGGTTGCAAACTAGTCGGTCTGCCATTGTTCTTTGACCGACTAATTCATTGACCATTTCGACAACCTGAGTTACTGTTTGATTTTAGTCGGTCACAGTTGGTCTACCGACCGACTAGTTCTCGAACTAGTCGGTCAACAACCCTTCTTTGACCGACTAACCGCTGTCGTAAACCTAGGGTTTGCCCAGCCGCCGCACGGATTCTATTTAAACCCCCCAATCGTTTTCCTTCTTCTTTCATTTTCCATCTGAGCCTCCTTCTTCCCCAATACTCATCCAACATTCCCTAGCCCTCCTCCTTCATCCCCAGAGTCCCCTCACCCCCTCCTTGTGCCGGCCATCTCCTCTAGGCCGCCGGCCAACCCCCAAACCCCCCAAAATCCCATTGCTCCAGAATTTCTCCCCATTACCAAATCTGAACCGTAGTTCTCCGGATCGTTTTTCCGTTGCCGTGCTTGCTCGGCATCGTTCTTCCGCTCCAATACGGTAGTGAATCGATCCTTTAATATTCTCATAACCCGCTTTGTGATTTTTGTTAAACCCTAATAAAACTAGGTTGGATGTTGTTCTAATATTGATTTGCCATGGAAGCGATCTCATCCCCGTAGCTAACATTTTGTGACGTGCCTCGTTGATCGTCATCCTTGGTGCTAGGCAAGTGAAACTTGCCACTTAGGGTTTTAGGCCATGTTCTAGGCCATTTACTTATTTTAGCGTAAAAGAGACTAGGCAGTGAAAGGTTAGCTGCCTAGACGCCTTTGATCTAGTTTGACAACGAAGCTAGATCCGTCACCTTCATCATGCTTGTATGTCATGTTTAATTTCAATTAACGGTATGCGAATATCTGTTCATGTCATTGCATACTTGCTTGTTCATAGTGTTTGTGTAGCATACGCTACTTTAAAATGTAAGCTGCGGTGAGTAGGATTTTGACTCCTACATCGTGACTTGAGGCTAGGTGCACCCCTATGCCAAATACACTTCCTGGCTCGTGATCCAGAAGCGAGCACAGTGTGTTGCTAATCCCAACGCTCAATACACGTGGAGGGGTAGGGTTAAACGGTCGCTTGAGCTTAGGAGTTGGCCCGATCAGCCATTCTAGCCAAAAGACAGAAACTATGAGCACAAAGTGAAAATCGTGAATAGTGATTCGTGATAAGTGAAAATCGTGATAAGTGATTTATGACTTAGTGATTTGGTAGCTTTTGCTACGTCGTGCGTGCTTGTCCCTTCTTGCCATTTTAACTGTTGCATCATACTTAAATGTCATGTCATTGCATCCTACTTGAACTGTTAGGTTGTTAGTTTACTTTCAGTTTCCTTGCCCAAATCTTTTAGACTTGCTGACATGTGCCCCTCTCTCTTTTGGGTGACACATGTTAGATCCTGAGTCAGAGTTCGTTGGAGAGGACGTGGTGTTTGCTGACGCCGAGTCAGGACCCGCGTTTGCTGAGGAAGAGTACGTGGACACCGGGGACCAGTCCTAGTGTCTTCGTTGAGCTTTCCATTTTAGTTTAGACTGCTGTAGTTGTCGGTGCGCAGCACCAATACTTTGTTATGGCGTCTTTTATTGGCCATGTTTTGGGCCTTTAAACTCTTTCCTTTAGCCTGGTGGCTTTTCTGTGATGTTGAAATTGTTGTGGACAAATTCTGAGATTGGTTAACTTTTATCAGTCTCCCTTACCATGTTATTATTATTGTTGTTTCGTTTGCACATTATAGGGACCTGCTTATGTTTTTATTGACGCTTATCAGGCGTGTGGCTTCACAGCTCCACGTCTATGCGGACCTTCTCACGTCTCGCCTCCATTGCTTTGGGAAGCGGAGTGTGACAGGTTTTGTTGGTGGCCCATGCAGGTCCGCTATCTGTAACTGTGAATTATTGGATCAACGATGATAATATTAAATTGTCCAACAACTAAAATTCGACATCCGAGATCTAAGCTATGAGTCTAATTGTTTCGTTTTCTGCGTCATTAGATGGCAGGAAGGCGATTTACCCGTGGTGGTGATAGCGCGCCCCCTCATGACGACGAGCCTGAGTGGGATCCCACCAATGGGGAGATGATGCAGATGATGATTCAGATGATGCAGGTGCAGCAGGGCGTGCTCCTGCAAGTCCAGAATGCTCCAGTTGCTCGAGCTACTCGGGCAATCCAGGATGCCCCTCGCTCCGAGCCAGGAGCGAAGCAGTTTCAGGAGCTGGGTCCCGCTTATTTTGATGGGTCTGAGGGTCCTCTAGCTGCCGATGAGTGGATTCGGAACATAGAGGATAATTTGAAGATGGCGAAGATCGGCCCGGTTGGATGGGTTGATTTGGCGAAGAGGCAGCTCAAGGATAATGCTCGAAACTGGTGGGATGAGGAAGAGAAGATGTTGGTGGAGCCGATAGCTTGGGCTATCTTTAAGTCCAGGTTCGATGAGGAGTTCTTTTCGAAGGCTGCTAGGAAGGAGATGCCGCAGCGCTTTATTGAGCTGAAGCAAGGGAGCTTGACGGTGGACCAATACCACCAAGAGTTCACTAGGCTGAGTCGGTTCGCACTGAAGATGGTGTAGGATGCTGATGAGAGGGCTCAGAGGTTCCTGTAGGGACTTGCTTTGGAGCTTCAGAGTTTTGTGTCTTCCTCTGATCTGGAATCTTATCAGAAGGTTCTGGTAGCTGCGAGGAGGCAGGAGCTGAACCTGAGCCAGAGGAGGGGACATGTTGCTAGAGCTGGGAAGAGGCCTATGGAGCAGGCCAGAGCGGTGGTTAGACCTGGATTCAGGCCCAACCAGCCAGCTCAGTTCAAGAGGCCAGGTGGGCCTGTTTTGAAGACTTGCAATCATTGCGGAAAGCCGGGTCATGTGAAGGACCAGTGCCGGAGGCTTTTGGGTCAGTGTTTGGGCTGTGGTGATGCTTCACATTCTCTGAAGGATTGTCCGAGTATCAAGCAGCCTTGGAGGGCACCTGTTGCAGCACAACCGTTGCAGCAGAGAGCGTCTATTCCCGCTGGACGTGGAGCAGCTCTTGTTCCACAGAGGCAGGCTTTTCAGCAGGCTTTTTCGCCAAGGAGGCAGGCTTTTCTGATGACCGCTGTGGAGAGCGAGGCTGTGGATGAGGTTATCACAGGTAATCCTCAATCTAGCCATCATTCTTAATTAGTTTTATTTGTTAAATTATGTTGTTTGCTTGTACATGATTGTTTGCTAGACTAGGGCTTGATTGTTAGACTGTTGTAGGTGTGGTTTTGGTGTGCACATTTCATGCACGAGTTCTCTTTGACTCTGGTGCATCGATGTGCATTATTTCTCAGAGCTTCGTGAAGAAGCATTCCTTGTCGACGTCCCCTCTTTCCAAGAGTTGGAATATCGTTACAGGAAATGGCGTGGTCTCGGTGCATCGTGGTTGCAATTCTTGCTCGTTGGTGGTCTGTGGACATGAGCTTTACGCTGATTTTATTGTCCACGACATCATCAACTATGATGCGGTCCTTGGGATGGATTGGCTTGCGAGCTTCTATGCTATGATCGATTGTCGGAGGAAGAAGGTGGTGTTCGAGATTCCCGGACATCCAGTATTTGAGTTCAGCCGAGGTAGCAGTTCGCTTGGTCCTGTCAGATTTCAGGCCAGGCCGGTGGAGATTGTGGCTATGCAGATGGAGCAGGAGAGGCCTGTTGTAGTGCGGGACTTCGATGACGTCTTCGCCGAGGAGATGTCTGGATTGCCACCTGATCGAGCTCTCGAATTTTCGATTGATCTTATTCCAGGAGCGCAGCCGATTTCGAAGGTGCCATATCGTATGGCACCCGCAGAGTTGGAGGAATTGCGGAAGTAGCTGGATGAGCTTTTGCAGAAGGGTTATGTCAATCCTAGTGTGTCTCCGTGGGGAGCACCGGTGCTGCTGGTAAAGAAGAAGGATGGTTCGCGTCGTATGTGCGTGGACTATCGGGAGCTGAATGCGGTGACCATCAAGAATAAATACTCGTTGCCTCGCATCGATGATATTTTTGATCAGCTTGGAGGTTCGAGGGTGTTTTCGAAGTTGGATCTGAGGAGTGGTTATCATCAGCTGAAGGTGAAGAAGGAAGATGTTCCGAAGACAGCGTTCAGGACGAAGTATGGACACTACGAGTTTGTGGTTATGCCTTTCGGTGTAACCAATGCACCCATAGTTTTCATGAATTTGATGAACCTGATCTTCTATGACTTTTTAGATAAGTTTGTCGTTATCTTTATTGATGACATTTTAATCTATTCTAAGTCGGAGGAAGAGCATGCCTCGCACTTGAGGACGGTGTTGGAGATTTTGAGGAGGCATCGGTTGTATGATAAGTTTTCGAAGTGTGAGTTTTGGCTGGACAGAGTTGCTTTTCTCGGGCATGTGGTGACTGGAGATGGTATTTCAGTGGATCCCGAGAAGATCAAGGCCATCAGAGAGTGGCCTGTTCCGCAGTCAGCATTTGAGATCCAGAGTTTCCTTGGGCTTGCTGGTTACTATCGGCGCTTCATTAAGGACTTTTCCCGTATTGCTGAGCCGATGACCAGATTGACGCGGAAGGATGTACCTTTTGTTTGGTCGGGTAATTGTGAGAACGCCTTCGGTGTCCTGATGGAGAGATTGATGACTGCCCCTATTCTTGTTGTGCCTGATCACAGTGGAGGATTTGAGATCTTTTGTGATGCTTCTGGCAAGGGTCTCGGTTGTGTGTTGCATCAGCACGGGCATGTTGTGGCGTATGCTTTGCGTCAGCTCAAGACTCATAAGAAGAATTACCCGACGCATGATTTGGAGTTGGCTGCTGTCGTGTTTGCACTCAAGATTTGGAGGCACTTCCTGCTGAGTGAGAAAGTGAAGATCTTCACCGATCACAAAAGCTTGAAGTATATTTTTACTCAGAAGGAGCTCAACATGCGACAGCGTCGATGGTTGGAGCTCATGGCGGATTATGAGATTGATTTGCAGTATCACCCTAGCAAGGTGAATGTGGTTCCGGATGCGCTGAGTAGGCTTCCAGCGGTGATGATTTTGACCTCGCAGTGGAGATTGCAGCAGGATTTTTGCGAGTCTGGTGTGGAGATTGTTCTTTCTGGAGAGGCTTCTTCATTGATGTGTATGCGGATACAGTCGACGATTGTGGATAGGATCAAGGCTAGCCAGCTGGAGATGGCTCACTGAGGTTTGGAGCTAGGTTGTGTGTGCCAGCTGGGGATATCAGGGAGGAGTTGTTGGTGGAGGCACACAGTTCGCCGTATTCTGTGCATCCTGGTGTGACCAAGATGTACAAGGATCTTCGTCTGAACTTTTGGTGGCATGGTATGAAGAGGAGTGTGGCTCGGAGTGTAGCCAAGTGCTTAGTTTGCCAGCGGGTAAAGGCGGAGCATTAGCGTACGGCAGGGTTGCTACAACCGCTTCCGATTCCGGAGTGGAAGTGGCAACACATCAGTATGGATTTCGTGACTGGACTACCTCGGAGTCTAAAGCAGAACGACGCGATTTGGGTGATCGTAGATCGATTGACCAAATCCGCGCACTTTATTCCATTCCGAGTGGGACAATCCACTGAGGCGCTAGCGAGGAGATACATGGAGGTAAATTCTTTTACTCTCTGTTTCTATTTCATTTTCCTAGTTTAGATAGTGATGTAACGTGAATCGTGCAGGAGGTCGTACGACTTCACGGAGTCCCCGTGAGTATCGTGTCGGACAGTGACACGAGGTTCACATCTCAGTTCTGGCAGAGTTTACAGAAGAGTTTGGGTACGCGTCTGAGTTTCAGTACGGCGTACCATCCGCAGATGGATGGCCAGTCTGAGAGGACGATTCAGATCTTGGAAGACATGCTGAGGGCGTGCATGTTGGATTTCAAGGGTTCATGGGAGGACCATCTACATCTGGTGGAGTTCTCTTACAACAACATCTTCCAGGCGAGTATTGGCATGGCGCCTTTCGCCGCGCTTTATGGGAGGAAATGTCGATCGCCATTGAGTTGGGATGACGTTGGTGATCGGGAGCTGTTGTGACCTGAGATGATTGTGGAGGCTGTGGATGTTGTCAGGAACATTCGGGAGAGGCTGAGGATTGCTCAGGACCGTTTTAAGCATTGGGCGGATGCTAAATGGCGTCCTTTGGAATTTCAGCCAGGCGACCATGTGTTCTTGAAGATTTCCCCGAATCGTGGTGTGATTCGCTTTGGGAAGCGAGGGAAGTTGAGCCAGTGATACATTGGACCGTTTGACATTCTGGAGAGAGTTGGCGAGGTAGCCTACCGCTTAGCCTTGCCGCCATCTTTGGAGGGAGTTCACAATGTTTTCCATGTGTCGCAGTTTCGTCGATACATTAGCGATCCATCTCATGCTGTGGATTTCTCGGAGATTACCGTTCGCCCTGATATGACGTATGACCAGCAGCCAGTGCAGATTCTGGACAGGCGTCAGAAGTCACTTCGGAACAAGGTTGTCAATCTTGTGAGGGTGATGTAGCGACACGGCTCGCCAGGAGAGTCTACTTGGGAGAATGAGGATGAGATGCGAGCGCGCTACCCACTTTTGTTCCCGGACACGTGAGTGTTGGGAAATTCCGAGGACGAAATTTTTCTTAAGTTGGGGAGGATGTAACGACTGGTTTTCATGTATTTGGATTATCTATATTATATATATATGTTTTGGTGGATTTTCTCCTTATGTGTGGTTTTCGTCTCCGTAGCTTTCGTTTTCGTTCGTTTCGTTGTGATTTTCTAGCTTCTTCCTTAGAATCGTTGATCTTGGAGTAAGTCACTCATGACGAACTTCAAATCGCTCATATTTTAGAGTTAGAGTGATCTTAGAAGCTATAGAAACCTTCCCGAAGCTTCGCGCTTCAATTCGACACTTTTCGTGCACCTTAGTTGGTTCAAGAAGGGGGACCGACCGACTAGATTGAGATCTAGTCGGTCAGGAACTCTTCTCAAACCGACTAGTTCATTAAATCAATAATTCAGGAGTTACTGTTTACTCTTAGTCGGTCTAAGAATAACCACCGACCGACTAGATGTGAAACTAGTCGGTCAGAACTTGCTCTCAGACCGACTAGTTCCTTTGATACATTTTACCTGAGTTACTGTTTATCGTTAGTCGGTCTAAGAACAACCACCGACTGACTAGGTTGCAAACTAGTCGGTCAGTCATTGTTCTTTGACCGACTAATTCATTGACCATTTCGACAACCTGAGTTACTGTTTGATTTTAGTCGGTCACAATTGGTCTACCGACCGACTAGTTCTCGAACTAGTCGGTCAACAACCCTTCTTTGACCGACTAACCGCTGTCGTAAACCTAGGGTTTGCCCAGCCACCACACGGATTCTATTTAAACCCCCCAATCGTTTTCCTTCTTCTTTCATTTTCCATCTGAGCCTCCTTCGTCCCCAATACTCATCCAACATTCCCTAGCCCTCCTCCTTCATCCCCGGAGTCCCCTCACCCCCTCCTTGCGCCGGCCATCTCCTCTAGGCCGCCGGCCAACCCCCAAAACCCCCCAAAATCCCATTTCTCCAGAATTTCTCCCCATTTCCAGATCTGAACCGTAGTTCTCCGGATCGTTCTTCCGTTGCCGTGCTTGCTCGGCATCGTTCTTCCGCTCCAATACGGTAGTGAATCGATCCTTTAATATTCTCATAACCCGCTTTGTGATTTTTGTTAAACCCTAATAAAACTAGGTTGGATGTTGTTCTAATATTGATTTGCCATGGCAGCGATCTCATCCCTGTAGCTAACATTTTGTGACGTGCCTCGTTGATCGTCATCCTTGGTGCTAGGCAAGTGAAACTTGCCACTTAGGGTTTTAGGCCATGTTCTAGGCCATTTACTTGTTTTAGCGTAAAAGAGACTAGGCAGTGAAAGGATAGCTGCCTAGACGCCTTTGATCTAGTTTGACAACGAAGATAGATCCGTCACCTTTATTATGCTTGTATGTCATGTTTAATTTCAATTAACGGTACGCGAATATCTGTTCATGTCATTGCATACTTGCTTGTTCATCGTGTTTGTGTAGCACACGCTACTTTAAAATGTAAGCTGCGGCGAGTATGATTTTGACTCCTACATCGTGACTTGAGGCTAGGTGCACCCCTATGCCAAATACACTTCCTGGCTCGTGATCCAGAAGCGAGCACAGTGTGTTTCTAATCCCAACGCTCGATACACGTGGAGGGGTAGGGTTAAACGGTCGCTTGAGCTTAGGAGTTGGTGTATGGAAATTGGCGGTCCCTTAGGGCACAAAAACTCTAGTCCCGTCCTAAGTCGGACGGAACATAGACACAAAAATCATTTGCAGCGGAAGAAAAACCAGTTAATCTAAATTAACATGCAGTTAAAAACAATTTTTAACTTAGCCCTAAGGTCCAAGACCCTATGCCAAGATCTATGCCGACTTGGGATGGATCTGACCATCCCAAGAAGGATCTAGCCTACTGCGATTAAACTAAACTAATGCTAATAAAATACTTTAACCACATACCCGGAATCTCAGCCCTGGGGCAAGCGAGATGTTCCGCACCGTCTTCCGAGCTGCTCCCGTCCCACGCCGAGCCGCTCCTTGAACCGCTCCCCGAACCGCTCCTCGAACCGATCCGCATCCCGAGGCGATCAATCCCCGTGCCGTCGAGACGGATCCTTCTTGGGGTACTTCTTGGGGTGAAACTCTAGCCACTCTAGCCACTCTAGCCACTCTAGCCAAACTCTGAGCCACTCTAGCCACTCTAGCCCGATCAGCCACTCTAGCCAAAAGACGGAAACTCTGAGCACAAAGTGAAAATCGTGAATAGTGATTCGTGATAAGTGATTCTTGAATTAGTGATTTGGTAGCTTTTGCTACGTCGTGCGTGCTTGTCCATTCTTGTCCTTTTTAACTGTTGCATCATACTTAAATGTCATGTCATTGCATCCTACTTGAACTGTTAGGTTGTTAGTTTACTTTCAGTTTTCTTGCCCAAGTCTTTTAGACTTGCTGACATGTGCCCCTCTCTATTTTGGGTGACACATGTTAGATCCTGAGCCAGAGTTCGTTGGAGAGGACGTGGTGTTTGCTGACATCGAGTCAGGACCCGCGTTTGCTGAGGAAGAGTACGTGGACACCGGGGACCAGTCCTAGTGTCTTCGTTGAGCTTTCCCTTTTATTTTAGACTGCTGTAGTTATCGGTGCGCAGCACCAATACTTTGTTATGTCGTCTTTTGTTGGCCATGTTTTGAGCCTTTAGACTCTTTCCTTTAGCCTGGTGGCTTTTCTGTGATGTTGAATATTGTTGTGGACAAATTCTGAGATTGGTTAACTTTTATCAGTCTCCCTTACCATGTTATTATTATTGGTGTTCCGTTTGCACGTTACAGGGACCTGCTTATATTTTTATTGACGCTTATCAGGCGTGTGGCTTCACAGCTCCACGTCTGTGCGGACCTTCTCATGTCTCGCCTCCATTGCTTTGGGAAGCGGGGCGTGACAAGTGGAGTCTTTGCTCGGCCAAGTGGCATATGCACTCGGCCAAGTGGCATGCTGTTTTCTGCATCAGCTCTCCGTTTTCGCTCTGGTCTCTGTTTTTCTTCCTCCAGTCTGTTTCTTCCTCCTCCTAATGCCTGAATGCGTTCCTGGAGCGCTCTTCCTTGCCTCGATCATCCTCCATATGATTGATCTCCATTTCTCCTTCTCCTATCATGAAAAATAGGACCCGTTGTCATGATTTTTATGGACAAAAAATTCTAAAAACTAACAAAAGGCTAAACCAAAAATGAGAATCAAATAAAAACAACGCAAAAACCGTCGGGTTGCCTCCCGACAAGTGCTCGTTTAAGGTCGTGAGCTCGACCCCTTAAGATATTCGTTTAGATCGCGATATTGGGCGCATACGAAATGCACCCGTCAAACTTGTCGGGAAGGCCGCTTGGATTTGGGTTGTGATGTTCATCAGTCTTCCTCGATGCCTCCTCATCATGGGCAATGTTGGGGGATAAGTCCCCTAAGCTAGAGCTTGTTCCTATCTTCTTCTTGGCCGGTGACACCGATCTTCCGTTCGGTGGAGCTTTCTTCGGATTCTTGGCCTTTGAGAGCTTGCAAAGCTCTCGTATTCTTGTGACATCAGCGTCGCCTTCATCACCATCCGTGGAGCTATCTGGAGGGTCCTCCAATTTCTCTTCTTCGCCCGAAGCTTGGCCTTCTTCGAAGACATCGTCATGGAGAGCACCAATAGAGTGGGGGATTGCTTCTTCAATCACTTCATCGAGGAGATCCACATAATCTAACTCCTCGTGGTATGGCATATGTTTCATGGCCCGGGGTATGTGAAGCTTGACTTCTATGTTGCCGACATTCAAGGATAGAGTTCCTTCATGCACATCGACGATAACACCGGCGGTTGCGAGGAACGGGCGTCCAAGTATGAGCGAAGTGTCGCCCTCTTCCTTGATGTCCATTATGACAAAATCACAAGGCAAGCATATACCTCCCGGTACTTGGAGTGGAATATTCTCTGCGATCCCTACTGGCCTAGTAATCCGACCGTCCGCAAGTTGAATCCTCATGTCGGTCGGCTTCAAGTCGTTGCCCGTGTTCAATCTCCGGAACATACTAAGGGGCATAAGGCTAACACTAGCGCCCAAGTCTACTAGAGCTTTTTGCAAGGGGACGCCTCCTAGTGTGCAAGGGATGCGGAAACTCCCGGGATCCTTTAATTTTGCCAGCTCCTTCTCCTTCCGGGTAAACCAAGTTCCTTGCTCTGCAAGCATGATTTTTTCCTTCCTTTTCTTTTCCAAAATCAAGTCCTTCAAGAACTTCGCGTAAGACGGGATCTCAACAATTGCATCTAAGAAAGGAATATTGAGGCTTACTCCCCTCAAGTATTCTAGGAACTTGGCGAGCCTTTTCTCCATCTTGGCTCTAGCTAGCTGTTGTGGAAACGGCACCGGTGGCATGTAGTGGCGCTCATCAAGTGGCTCCACCACTTTAGAATTTCCTCCTTCAATCGGCTCCTTTCGGCTCTCTTCTTCAATTGTCGTCTCATTTTCTTTCAAAATTTCCACCACGGGTTGCTTGCTTTGGGTCATAGCGAGAGTGGTATCCTTCCTGCCCCTTTGTTGTAACCGCAACCACCACATTGATGTGTCCGGTGTTGCTCCGTGGATTGGGCTCGAGTTGAGCCGGCAATTGTTGGGCGTTCTTGTTGAGCATCGCAAGTTGCTCCGCAAGTTGAGCGACGACAGTACTTAGTGACTCTTGCCCCGCCGTCAACTTAGCATTTACCTTTCTTTGCTCTATTATAAATTCCTCCACCCTAGCTTCATGGTCCGATCTTGGTTGAGCTTGAGGTGGGTTGGGAGCTCTCCAACCTTGGTTGTACACGGGAGGTCTATATGGTCCTGTTTGTTGCCTCGGCGGGTAATTTTGTTGCGGTGGACCCCTCGGTTGATATTGAGGTTGTGGTGGTGGAGGCCGAGCTTGAGGAATTTGTTGTGGCGGGGGGTTCAAAGCACCATCGTTGTTTGCATATGAAAAGCCCGGATGGTTTCTAGCGGCCGGGTTGGCCCAATATCCGGAGTTCCCCGCGATATATTGTACTTGCTCCAAGGCTCCTTCTCCATTGTCCCCTCCTACATACATAGCTTGGGATTGGTCTTGCCAATCGCTCATATTGCTTATCGGCATAGATGTAGAGGGTGCTCCATGGGGCTCGGTGATATATTTCTCCAATCTCTCCACCACCTTGTGGAGTGAGTCAAATTTGGTTGAAAGCTCCGCCATTGCCTTGGCCTCATAAATGCTAGTGGGCTTCAAAGAGGACGAAGAATGTCCTCGCTCGTCCCCCCATTGTTGGTTATTTGAGGCCATCTCCTCTAACAAGGCCGTAGCTTCATCCGGGGTCTTTGATAATATGGCTCCATTGGCGGTTGCGTCAATAATTTGCTTCGTGCCCGGTTGGAGTCCATTGTAGAAACTGTGAACAAGCTCCCAATCTTCTATACTATGATGGGGGCATTGATGTTGTAAGTCCTTGAAGCGCTCCCATGCTTCATAGAGGGTTTCTTCCGGTCCTTGCTTAAAGGACATGAGAGCACTCCGTATCATCACCGTCTTGGAAGGAGGGTAAAACTTGCCAACGAAAGCGCTTGCCAACTCATCCCAAGTGGTGAATGTCCATTCCGCTTGCGTCCTCAACCAATATAAATCTTTATCTTTGAGTGTGAAGGGGAAGAGTCGCAGTCGGATTGCATCAACAGAAACGCCCGGTATTGGGAAAGTGGCGCACTTGGACAAGAAAAGTTGGATGTGGTAATGTGGATTTTCATGAGCATTCCCATGAAACGGGTCTTGTTGCATCAATACTACCAATCCCATTTTTAGCTCAAAATTCTTGTCCGCCGCTAGTTCCGGCATGGCGATGGATGAAGTGGTGGAAGAAGTCTTAGGCCGAAGCCTATCTCTAATGGATATGATCCTCGCCATTCGTGCGGCTAGCTCCTCCGGTGTCTCCACACGGTTCATACAACCGTACTCTGTAGCGTGCCTTCTCTCGGCTCTGATCCTCCTCACGGTACGCACGATTTTCGGATCAAATAATATTTCCTCGGGGTTCGCCGTAGATATCGTGTACATGCAAGGGAAAACAGAGTTTCAAAGGAAATGTTAGCACGATTAAGGAGTAAAAAGATAAAAGTAATAATGGAAAAAGAAAACACTAAGTAAATAGAATAAACATTGTCGTCTCCCCGGCAACGGCGCCAAAAACTTGATTGTCGCCCGGTATGCACACGCACACGGGACAAGAGACTCGTAGTCTTACCACAAGCGCACGGCGTAGTGGCGAGCGGGTATCGAACTCAGGGAGGGACAATGACAGTGTCTTCTTCCAATCACCTAGTTATCAAAAAATGGTCGAGAATAATTTGGGGTAAAACTGTCACAATCGTTAGTATATCGATAGAAATATCAATGAAATAAAGCGCCTAGGGAAAGGTAATCCCTGCTACGAGCCGTATCTCGTCGTTGTGATTCATAGGTTGCATCATTGCTAGACTTGAATTTTAGGTGAACTAGTCGCAACTAAATGTAGAACCAAGCTCATGCTCTCGCACTATTGTCGGTCTATAGCAAACCTAGGTTAGGGCCCACTCTCTTGCAAACCCTAACCTAAGACGCTAGCGTGAAGAACGACATCATCGTCCAATCGCATCTCGAGCCCACTCTCGTCCAAACTCGAGCTACGACCTAGGTTGAGATAGTTCCTACCTGTCCAATCTCTTGCAAACGGGTTTTTATATAGAAATACGATTAAAACCCCTAGCCTTGGTCCAATCTCTTGCAAACCAATTCTAGAAAATTCCAATCGTAAACCTAAATCGAATCTCTAGGGCTTCCTATCAATTGGGATTCAATCTCTTGCAAATCCTAATCAATATGAGTCCCTAGCTATCCGTAATAAATCAATCCCAACCTAACCCTAATCAATTCTAGCAAGAATTTCACCAATTCATCACAATTCAGAAATAGGGTTCATAGGGTTCATCCTTATGCCCTAGGACAATAGAACTACTCACTAATCATCATGCAATTCATAAGAAATTCAATAGAAAATTCAGCACAATTCATTGCAATAGAGAAATTATCAATAAAAATAGAGTTTTTGACAAGAAAGGAGACAAACCAATGAGAATCCAATAACATCCAACAAAAATCCCCTTTCTAATCTCTCAAAAAGCCTAAATATAATTACCTAAAAAGCTCTCTAAAAAGGCTGCAAAAAGTATCAAAAAGTCCTCTCTAACTAGGGCAAAAACTGGGTTTAAATACCCCTCAAAATCGCCCAAAAATTCGTGACAAAAATGCCCCTGCGCAACCCAGAAATCGCAGTTTACGCAGCAGGCGGGGCGGCTCACTCGGCCGAGTGACAAATGTCACTCAGCCGAGTGACAAACCCTGTAAAATTCCAGTAAGTCGGGACTTTTCGTGAGTCTGTCTTCGGGAGTGACTCGGCTGAGTGACTTTACTCACTCGGCCGAGGGGCAATTCTTGCTCGGCCGAGTCGGAGTCGTCAAAAGCCTGTAATTTTACAGTAATTCGGCCATTTTTGAAGTGTCTTTTCTCATGCCACTCGGGCGAGGAGATTTCCATGCTCGGCCGAGTGGACTATCGTCACTCGGCCGAGTGCACGTCCATTTTCTTCTGTTGATGCGTGTCCGGTCTGGTCGGCCGAGTGGTCTTCTTGCTCAGCCGAGTGGGTGGTTCACTCGGCCGAGTGAGATGCTGCAAAGGCACAATCTTCGTCTTTTCACTTCCTCGTCGCTCCTACGACGTTCTTTCTTCTCCCACTTGTCTTCTATCGCCGAATAGCCCTCAAAAGAGCCTTGGGTGACACTCCGGAGTGGGTGCAAATCCTCTTGATCTCAAAATCACTCCGAATCGCTCCATATCTCCTGAAATACGACAAAAACAAGAAATCGTGAAAAGCATCGCAATATTGCCGAAAAATCGTGAAAAACATGATATGAGTGATCAAAGTGGCATGCAAATATGCAAAAAAAGGGTGTAAAATACGGAGCGATCAATAGGAAATCCCTACTACGGACCGTTTCTTATCCTTGTGAATCATAATTTTCATTGTTGCTAAGCTTGAACATAAGTGAACTAGTCGCAACTTAATTGTAGAACCAAGCTCACGCTCTCGCGCTATTGCCGGTTTATAGAAAACCTAGAATAGGGCCCACTCTCGTGCAAACCCTAGCCTAAGCCGCTAGCGTGAACATCGACATCATCGTCCAATCGCAACTCGAGCCCACTCTCTTGCAAACTCGAGCTACGATCTAGGTTATGATAGTTCGTATTCGTCCAATCTCTTGCAAACGAATATTAGTATAGATTTATAATTAAAAATCCTAGCTTTGGTCCAATCTCTTGCAAACCAAATCTAGAGAACTTCAATTATTAATCTAAATCGACTATCTAGGCCTTCCTATCAATTGGGATCCAATCTCTTGTAAATCCCAATCGATATGAATTCCTAGCGACTCGTAATAAATCGATCACAACCTAACCATTATCAATTCTAGCAACAATTCTATATATTCACCACAATTCAAAGATCGGGTCCATAGGGTTCATCCACATGCCCTAGAACGACGGAATTACTCACTAATCATCATGAAAATCTCAGAAATAACAACTATAATCATGGCACAATTCATTGCAAATAAGAAACAATTCAGAAAAATGTGTTTTTAACAAGCAAGAACAAACCAATAATGTCGCCAATGATCTCCAGCTGAGATTTCTCCAAAGAATAGCCGTCAAAAACCTAATAGAAGTCTCTAAAAAATAATTCCAAGTCTCTCCTAAAACTAGGGTAAAAACTAGGTTTAAATACAAGCCAAAATCTTCCAAAAAATCGTGACAAAACTGCCCCTGCGCAGCCCAGAATTCGCATTCCTAACAGCAGTCGGATAGGGTCACTCGGCCGAGTGACCCTTGTCACTCGCCGAGTGACCCTTGTCACTCGCCGAGTGACCCTTGTCACTCGCCCGAGTGACAAACCCTGTAAAATAACAGTAACTTCGGGGTTTTCAGGGGTCTGTCTCTCGGGGTGGCTCGGCCACGTAGTCTTCTTCGTTCGGCCGAGTGAGCAATCAAGCTCGGCCGAGTGGGCTTCCGCTGAAATTCCAGTAAGTTGGCAGCTTCTCCGGACGAATTCTCTGTACTACTCGGGCAAGTGAGCTTTCTCACTCAGCCAAGTGGACTTCCTTACTCGGGCGAGGAAACATGGAAAATCTTCAGTGCGTATCCGTTTCACTCAGGCGAGTGTGATCCTTCACTCGGCCGAATGAGCAGGCTTGCTCGGCCGAGTGAGGTGCTCCTCAGCCCCTTTCTTCTCCTTTTCACCTCGTCGATCCAATGAAATTCTTCTTCTTCCGCTCATCCTCTATCGCTGATAAGTCCTCCAATAAGCCGTGGGTGACACTCCGAAGTGCGTGAAAATCCTCTGATCTCATTTTCGCTCCAAATCGCTCCATATTTCCTGAAATACAACAAAAACAAGAAATAGTGAAAAGCATCGCAATATCGTCGAATAATCGTGGAAAACGCAATATGGGCGATCAAAACGTCATGAAAACATGCAGAAAAAAGGTGCAAAATATGGAGTGATCAAAATTCTCAAGCTTACCTCTTACTCGTCCTCGAGGAAGACAAGTAAAAGGCGAACCTGATGGGTAAAAATAAGGAAAAGGAAAAAGAAATAGAATATATGAAAGAAAAAAAAGAGGAGAGTGCTAGATCATTTCCTCAGGACGTGGATTTACTTACTCATATAGCACACGGCGAATATAAAACACATGCCAAGGATTTTTATCTCGATTTCATAATATAAGAATGCATTCAAAATAGGAACCCAAGAATATCAAAATAGTATGAAGTAAGGAATCATTCTAGAATTATCATTGTCTGAAGCATCTAAAGCGGTATACATGATCATAGACCACACACTTTTCAATTGAATGCTATCTATTTGGAGTATAAGAAGTATCACACAATATGAAGCAATAAGAATAGAAAGGAGTGGTTTTCATGAAATGCATGCTAAGTTTCAATTCCTGGATTTCGTAAAACTTTTAGTAATCTCGCCGAGTATAGAAAATTACTTAGATTAGGTTGTCATGCACAATCAAGTAGTCACTCTCTCACATATCATTGGATCCTTTCAGCCAAGCTAATCCATAAGCGAGGTGGCATTAATTTTAGCAATAAGACTTTTCCCCATTTTTTTGAAGCTCCAAGGAACAAAAATAAAAATAAAAGATGGAAGAAAGAGAGAAAGGATATGAAGTGGGATCATGTATAAACTTCTTTTCTCTTTTCTTTTTTCTTCTTTTTTTTCTTTGTTTTCATAAAAATGACTGTGATCCCAAATCAAAAGATAGAAAGATATACAAGAATTTTTTTTCTTTTTGATTTTGGATGTGTTGGAGAATGCATTTATATAGCGGGGGAATATGCCAATATAAGAATCGCTAAAGAGAGATTCACCAATGATTTTAAGTATAGAAATAATGCTCAAGATATGTAGAGAAAGAAATATATGTAACACTCGGTTCACTCTATAGAATGTGCACGACAACTATCAGCAGAGTAATGTAATCTACTCAGTTTAATCACAGAAAGTAAACTAATCCAGTTCTATCGACATCGCATACATTCAATCAACCTGAAAGTGAAGCGTACAATTTTCATGCAATAAGAAGGATATAAGACAAGAAAGCAGTACTCCAGATATACGCAATCAATGCGTGAAGCTTGGTGTGTTTTCTATGAAGAGTATACGGTAAAAATCATCAGACTCAAGCTAATAAAAGAGTTTCATCCATATTCATACATGAAGAGGCGGGTTACTATCTCAAATGCATAGCAAGACATAGCATATGATATCTGAAATAAAAACTATGGCATGACAAGATAATATGCATATAGAGATAAGCTAATACCACGTCATTATCACAGAAAAATCGTCTCTAGCAAAAAGGATAAAAGAAATAAGGATAAAAGGAAAATAAAAATTATTGTACATATGCAGCACACTCAAAAAGTAAGAAAAACGTGATGCATGAAAGAAAAATAAAAAAATTGGGTGAAATAAGTGTATAAACAAAGAAAGGTGAGAAAATGAAAATAAAAGGCGACAAAAATAAAAGGTGCGTGAGAACTCACTCCCCCAAGCTAAAGTGCACAGTGTCCTCAATGTGCAAAGTGTGGCACACTGAGAGACAAAATATGGGTGGGGTAGGTGAGGATGCATGCATGATGAAAATAAAATAAAAATGAGATGGGTATGCAAATGATGCATACAGAGATCAAAATGGTACCATGTAAGTGTCCCCAAAAGTACTCCCTCTCTCCCAAAAAAGATATAGACAGATAAGACCAAAAAGTGACCAAAACGTGTGTGGAGGAGGGGTTCATGCTGAGCACTCTCGGACTCAAGCACATATGCGGCTGGGATGAGGAGATCCATCGCTAGAATCCACTCCCCACCCGCGGGTCCAATATGTGTCCGAGCAGGGCTCGGAAGAATCATATAATCGACACTATGGGGACCGTGCAGCCACACCCAATGGCGCTGACCATGAGGACGAAGCATTCTCATCCGGGCCATAACATCAATGGAGAGTGAGGTGGGGCCCGGTGGTCTCAGCAAGCTAGCTGGGAGGTCAACTCTACACAAAAGAGCCAAGAGGGTAATCAGACCGTCGCAACAGATGGGCGTCCGAGCGCCGACAGAAATAATGATGCGGTTGATGTACCAACTGGCAATGTCAATCTAGACGGCAGGGACCAAAACGTCTCCTCCTCGGTCGAAGGCCCGCGATCGTGTCATCGCTAGAGCATGTAGAGCTCTGTTGTCGACATCGTCCCCGGCTCATACCTCGCTAAGAAAGTGGTCACCGTAAGGCGCTGTGCAATGCGGAGGCATGGGTGGAGGATGGCGGAGGCCTTGGCCTGACTAGGGTCAAAGACAAGGGGAGAACCCGTGATACGTGTCCAAAAAGCGTGCGTGTCGAATGACGGGGGTGGGAGCGTGTGACTGTAAGCACGGTCTGGGTCCGGGACAGGGGGCCACTGGAAGAATACTCGGAGCATGTCAAGAGTGACCTCGCACACCTGATTCATCAGGCAAAAGGAGATCCCCCAGGGATCCGGAAAATAGAACTAAGGACCTCTAGTGTCGGGCGGAATATAAGTGTCCGTCGACACCGACAAGAAATCACGCCACCCCACGTTGTCATACAACTGGAGTAGCCCCTCTAGTACCCATAGGCACTCAAAGTCAGTAAGGTGCATGAACCTAGTGGATACGATCGAGCGATGGGAGATACGCTCCAATCTGGCACGATGAGCATCATCTCTGAACGTAATCCCCATCGCATCGAACGCGGAGGCAGGCAGTGCCTGTGGTGGAATGAGTGCAGTAGGAGGCGGCTGTGTGGGTGGTGGTGGGCTAGGTGGCGGGGAGTCCACCCTAGCAGAATAGGAGCCAGGATCGCCTGACCTCTTCCGCTTGGAAGCGGGCTCCCGAGTGCGTGGCCTAAGACGTCGGGGCATGAAGCCCATGAGTCGTGCCCACCCAAATGATATGTGAAGTGCTAAAATAATGGAACGAGTATACCTGAGCACGACACGAGAGCAAATAGTGTAGTGTGCGAAGAATCGCCTCCTCCGCGGAGCTCTAAAGCGTCTTGAATCTCCCCCAAGCTCCCCAAGCTAACCTGAAACGCAAGAAGACAAATCAGTAATGAATAATCAATATACATGGGGAAGATTGGGGATAATAGATATATATACGATTTAATTTGAATTTTGGGCTTAAAGGGCATACGGTTTGGAGAAATGAGCGAGAAATTGGGGTTTTGGGGCTCAATGGAGGAAGTGCGGCAGCAAGGAGGCAGCGCCGACGGGTGCGAGCGCGGAACGACATCGACGACCGGCATGGGTGGTCGATGACGATGGTGGGTGGTGGTTCGGACGATGGAGAGTCGGGGTTCGGGCGAGGGGAGTCGAAGAAGCTCGGGCGCTGCGGAGGAAAATTGGGAAATTTAGGCGTTTCGGGATTCATGCAGTGCTCGCTGGGCTATATAAAGTTGGGTCACTCGGCCGAGTGACGCGTTCACTCGGTCGAATGGCTCAGCGTTAAAAAAAATTTCGAAATCTCCTTTCAGTTACGACTCGGCCGAGTAGCTTTTCCTACTTGGCCGAATGGACAAGTTCCACTCGGCCGAGTGGAACTGCCACTCAGCAATTATAGAGCGTGGAGGGTATCAGATCCACTCGGCCGAGTAACAAGTCACTCAGCTGAATGGCATATAAATTACAGTAAATGACAGAGAGTAGGTTTCTGGATCTTCCCTGATCAGTGCTCTACTCGGCCGAGTAGAGTCTTCCCTCGACCGAGTGACATGTACACTCGGCCGAGTGGCTTGTTGTTTTCTGCCTCGGCTCTCTATTTTTGCGCCACTTTCTGTTTTTCTCGTCCCCATCAGTTTCTTCCTCCTCCTAAGGCCTAAGCACGTTCCTGGAGTGCTCTCCCTTGCCATGGTCATCCTCCATGTAAATGATTTCTCGTTTTCCATCTACTGTCATGAAAAATAGAGTCCGTTGTCACGATTTTTATTGACTCTAGACTCTAAACACTGAAGAAGATCTAAAACAAAAATAGAATTCAACTAAAAATAATATAAAACCGTCAGGTTACCTCCCGACAAGCGCTCGTTTAAGGTCTTGAGCTCGACCTCTTAAGATATTCGTTTAGTGCTCGATATTCGGCGCATGTGAGACGCGCCCGTCAAACTTGTCGGGAAGCACATTTGGATTTAATTGTTGATGTTCGTGGGCATTCCTCGGCCTCCCCTCATCATGGGTAGTGTTGGGGGATAAGTCCCCCAAGCTTAAGCTTGTACCATTCTTTTTCTTCACCGGTGATGCCGATCTCTTATCTGATGGAGCTTTCTTCAATTTGTTGGCCGTGGAGAGCTTGCATAGCTCCCTAATGCTTGCGACATCAGCGTCGTCTTTGTCATCAACCATGGAGTGATCGGACGGCCAACTTTTCTCCATCACTAGAAGGTTGGCCTTATTCAAAGCCATCATCGTGCAAGGCACCAATAGAATGTGGTATAGCTTCATCGATTACCTCATCGAGCAGGTCCACGTAGTCCACTTCCTCTTGGTAGTGCATATGCTTCATTGCTTTAGGGATATGGAGCTCTACCTCGATGTTTCCGACATTTAAAGAAAAGGTGCCCTCTCTCACTTCAACTATCACGCCGGCGATGGCTAAGAAGGGGCGTCCAAGAATTAGCGATGTATCGCCCTCCTCCTTGATGTCCATAACTACAAAGTCACACGGAAAGCAAATTTCGCCCGGTACTTGGAGCGGTATGTTCTCTGCAATTCCCACTGGCCTAGTAACCCGACTGTCCGCTAGTTGTATTCGCATATCCGTTGGCTTCAAGTCGGTCCCCGTATTCAATTTCTTAAACATACTTAGGGGCATTAGGCTCACACTTGCTCCCAAATCTACCAAAGCCTTTTGTAGCGGGACTCTTATCAGTGTGCATGGAATGCGGAAGCTTCTGGGATCTTTGAATTTTGTGGGCTCCTTCTTTATGGTTTTCTGGGACCATTAGGGCACAAAAACTCTATGCACGTCCTAACTCGGACGGAACATAGACAGAAATGCAGCGGAAAATAATCATGTTAATCTAATTAACATTTAACCCTAAGATCCAAGACCCTAATCCAAGATCTATGCCGACTTGGGATGGGTCTGACCATCCCAAGAAGGATCTAGCCTACTGCGATTAAATTAAACTAATGCTAATAAACACATACCCGGAATCTCAACCCTGGAGCAGGCGAGATGTTCCGCACCGTCTTCCGAGCCACTCCCGTCCTACGCCGAGCCGGTCCTCGAACCGCTCCCCGAACCGCTCCTCGAACCGCTCCGCATCCTGAGGTGATCAATCCATGTCGCCGAGCCAACCACGTGCTGAAGAAAGTTTCACGCGAGTGAAACCTCCGCCTAGATTTCGGATCTGAATCCGAACTCCTTTGCGACTTTGCTAGAGCCCTCTGGAGCAAGGCAGAAATTTATAGGGAGAGGAGAAATATTAATTTAGCTTAAATCCGAGCGTGCTCCAACATTTACGAGAGCCGCTCAGATCTAGAACTTGGGACGAGTTTAGAGGAAGGGGTCAGACCCCTATTTATATAGGCAGCTGACCCCTCCCCTCTACTCAATTTCCGATGTGGGACTAAAGTTGGAGTTAATTAATTCAATTTAGTTTGCCTTTCACAAAGTGCAAACTTCCGTGAATTTTAACTCCCTAACCGTTGAGCTTCATGATTGATACAACCTATCAATCTGAAGAGTGTTCAACGGTGAACACATAGGAAAAAACCGTTCATCAATCGGAGTTCGTTTGACCCTCCAATTAATCGCTCAAAGTTCAGCCCATGGCTAGTTTTTCACAAAAACGGGCCAGAATTTCTGCACAAGTATGACCCACCAGGCCAGCTGGGCGAGCCCAGAACAGGTCAGAACCTGGTCTGGGCGCGCCCAGACTGGCGCGCCCAATCTGGGCGCCTGGCCCAGTCAGGCCAGGCGCCCGCCTGGTCCCAGGCCCAGGCGCCTGGGCGCCTGTGCGCCCAGGCCCTGGTTTGGGCCGGGCGCCCAGGTCCGGGCGACCTGGGTGTGCCTGGGTCTGGCCAGGTGCATAAGTCAAACCTAGTCTGGCCTGGGTCAACCTGGTCTGACCCGTTGAACACTTTTGGGCATATTTTGAGCATTTGGCGTCTGATTTGGACGCCGTTCGAACCTGGGCGAAGACCGGGACATTCCCGTCTTACCCGTGAACTTTTCCTTGCGTTTATATTATTAAATATTGTTTTAAAAAATTTAAAACACATTTAATCACTTTTGCATCAAATGCAAAATAGTCCCTATCTAGGCTTAAACTATCATTTGCATCAAATACAAATGATCTGAGGGCATATTTCCCTACATCTCCCACTTGCACTCAGGATCATTTATCCCGAAGGCTGGAGATTATTGCAAACATCTTTTGCAATGTTTTATCCCTTGCATCAAATGCAAATTATTCTCCCTAACTAATTTCTACCTATTACTAGACGAAGATCGCACTCTGTGTAAGACCCTACAGCCTGACCCTTACAACAGGTTGGGCTCGAAGCCCTATACGGCAGTGACCACGAGCAGTGGTTGCTGTCCCTGCTTCAGGAATCATCATTATGTGGTTGACTCATTGACATGAGTATTGTCGGGACCACCCTGACTGTTTCCGTGATGAATTCCGTAGTTATAGTTTCTTCGTCTTTAACTATGTCGTGTAGATCAAGTCTAGGGTACGGTCAAACTGTCAACCCCAATAACTTGACTCCGGTTAGTTTCTATCGAGCTTTTAGTCAAAAATATTGGACTTCTTCCAACATACTCTGGCCAGAGTTTTTACTAAAGACCGAACTAACCCTACGACACTAACTCCCATTGACCGGGAGAGACGAATCCTCTCTTGGTCATTACTCTCCTCATACACGTCAAGTGTCACCCAATCAAAGACCTTTCGACGGGCCTTGCCTCGAAGCTAGGTCATTTGATCTAAGTGGCACCGTTCACGCACAGGTTCGTCAAAATGACCTCAAGTCAAAAGACCAACTAGCCTATCATCACTCAGAGTCATCATTGACAGATTGGTCAATATAACCATATGATAACTCTTGTGGATCGTTCATTGAACTCATTCTCTAATGAGAACATGTGTCTTGTCTACGACTTCGCCAAGTCAAGCGATCATGAGATCATCGCCACCGCTAAACGGTGAAGACTAAGACACAATGGTCTATCCGATGTTTCGATATCCTTGTCTCGAAACATCTACGACCACAAACCCTTTTAGACTTATGCTACAGACGGTCAAACATTTCTCCATGATCGAGATACTCATCTCGATACATGTTTGACCTTGCATAAAGTCTCAGGACTTTACCTAAGTTAATATCTAATGTTAACTACATTATAACATAACTTTAGATAAATTATTACCAAACAACTTACTGTTATTTCGAACAAGATGTTTGTGCTATTCACACATAGAGATAGATTGCCTCGAGGGTATCAACTCTCAACATCTCCCACTTGCACTCAGGCCCATTTATCTCGGTATCTTATACCATTTTTACACATAAGTTTTCACGACTTCATGTGGTAGAGCCTTCGTGAGTGGATCTGCTAAAACCGTCTACACTATAGACTTAAAGGGTTTCTATGTTCATGTTAGACCAACCATTTGAATCTCATTCAAATAATTCACTTGGTCTTACGGAATCTATAATATTTTATTTACTTGGATCTCATCCAGTTCATCGTACCTTACGATAATAATTCTTTAAATTTGTTAATGGTCATTTCAAATGGCTCATATCTGTTTCTGATAAAGTATCAAACTTTTTGATTACTTTGTCAAAATATATGTTCCATTCCTTTGATGCCTCGCATGTAATTTATACGCTCCCACTGACCTTGAAAACTATCTGGCTAATTCATATAAGTCGGTCCGTCTAAATCATATTTAGAAAAACGAACTTATAAGTGAATGCTCCAATTTTCATGGTCAACTTAAGCGTTTACATCGAGTTTGGTCCGAGTAGATTTATACACATCTGCTGGTGGAAAACGGTTTCATTATAATCCGTTTTATAGGAATTAAGATGAAAACCGTTCTCGACCAACATGATTGTACTTCACAATTTCCTTTCTGCTCCTAATCTTTCAACTTAAAGATTTACTTGCAGAAAGTGAGGAAACATTTTCCTTGGGCACGTAAACTAAATTCCAAAATTTATTTACGCACACGGACCTATTCTGATTGCATCAAGTTTTAAATCGGAGTTACTACTCCGAATTTCATCCTAGAAGTTGGCTAAGTCATCAGCAATTATGATGTCTAACTCGACTCTTCGTCTCACGAGATTCGAGTAATTATACAACTTCTTAATGATTGATTTTATGAATATCTTATTGATATGTCCTCATAGAACATTATCAAAACCTAGGCATTACTATCTGGGACTTAACCCAGAGGGAGGACTTAACTCAGAGTCACTTGCTATGAATCGCACCAAGTCTAACTCAGTGGGATTCATACTTTTAACACATAATGTGTTAACAGACTTGACCTGAGAGAAAATCACATTTTCTTTTAGTTACGCAAGATTTTATGTAGCTAAGTATTTGACCATTCGATCTAATCGAATCAGTTTAAATACTTTAGTCATTTCGTTCTTTATTTTATCAGAATTGTGTTTCATCAAGAACACGTGTCTTAATAAAATATACGAATAACTTATTTTGGTTGATCTAGACTCGGGTACATCAGTATGTACCAGACTGAGTTTGACAACTCATTCTCCCACTGTCTTACAGATGGGTTTCGGCCAATTTTATCTAAGAGGATAAGACTCACAAGTGTCAGTAGACTTCATAATACGAGAGGTCAGACCCCTCTTTATGTGACTTGTGAAGCTCAGTCTCTCGATACGACCTAGTCTATTTTGCCATATAAGTTTGCTACTATCTTGTGTATATATTAACATTTAATATATAATAGTTATTACAAATTACTTAACACAAAAATATTGCTTCAGAAGTAAGGTGACGACATTCGTCAAAATGTGTTAGACGTTTTTTGTATAATAACAATTTATTCTGAAATCGTGACATCAATCTATGTCACATTTTCATTTCCTCCTTCTTATGCCTTTACTAATGATAAATAAAACTAACTTTCTCAATTGACTTTCCGGAGTGCCTTCTTCCTTTTCTAAATCACATTTAGATATTAAATGACCCAACATAAATAAATAGCTATGCAAGCATCTCATAGATCCAAACGCCTGAGAGTTGCAATCTTGAGTGTAGTTCAAGAAGTTGCTTGTCTCAAGATCCGGTTGGGATACACAGTCTTGCACCGCTCATGCACTCGTATTCAACTCAAACGGTTTGATCGAATTCTCGAACTTTTGTGGATCAAAATTGTTTGTCCATACAACCTTGAGGGTAGCTCGACAAGTCGTAGGGAGAAACATACTTCGAATATCATATATGTTCAAGCTGCCTCATATAGAGACGAGTGACATGTTGCGTGAATTTATTTGTTGGACCCAGAACTTAATGATATCATATTTCTTAAGTCTGTTCTTTAGAAGGTCATTTTAATGTCAACGAGAATATAGTTTTGATTCTATCAATTAGAATTTAGCTTGATATTCAATTAATCAACCTATTTGACCAGTTAACTTATTCCATTAAAATATTATATTTCGATTCCTTCGGTAAACATAGTCTTGCCCTAGTTTAGCATATGTTCAATATTAAATATAGGTAGATTGGCATTCATCTATCTATATCCTCCCACTATTTTTACGATCGTTTCAAAGCTTAATAACAAACGATTTAATCGAATTAAAATATTTAAAATTTAGTGAAAGATGGATCCAATCATCTTGAACCTCACAACCTTGAGGAGACTCAACAAGTTGATTGGTTCCATGATTGGTAGACTAACTCTTAGTCAATCACATCACATGTGACTCCCTATCGTTTTTTTACCCACAGTCACTTATGATCTTGAGGAGACTCAACAAATCATAATGACTGGTCTAGTCAGACCCTTGATTTCATGTCCAGATTTGACTTAGATTGATGCTCGAGGAGACCCGACGTATCGATTTGGGTCAAGTCTAGACTACATCACATGTATGTTGGAGTTTGTTCCTTAAAGATAAACATGTCATAGCTTGAGGAGACTCAACAACTATAATTGTCTTCTTTGAGTTACCAAGCTCCAAAATCAAGGAGGGATACGGATTAATCTTTAATAAGATTTATAACGCATTGACTAGATATAGTCCAGGGTGTCATACAATCATGATTCGCGACATTGCGGTCCAGCGGAACACAGCCAGGGAATTGACTAAGCCAGGATCACTGTCCCTTGGACTAGCAAGGGTTGATCCAGAAATCTTAGCCAAGCACATTGACCGGATCATGGTCCATTGAATGAAGCTTGTCACTTTTATATGTGTGCCATAGACTAAACAGCTTTTATTAACAACTAATTAATCCTATCAACTAGTTGAATCCTTAAATTCAAAATTTTAGGATTTGTTTAATAACTTTTATTAAGTCCTTATCAACTATAAGGTTCACGTGCTATCCTAATCGTTATTAGAATTTTAATAAACTTTATTAACAACGCCAAAAGCGAAGTCCTTCAATAAGAATTAATTATAACAATTAGAATTAAGATTCATTAAAAGGACTACCCTAATCATGAATTAGGTCTTAAAGGGTTGTCAAAAGTTTTATTAAAACATAGCATGTCATTAAAATTCAAGTAATAAATTTTAATCATTTTTAATGTCTAACCTAAAGGGTTGTCTTGTGTTATCAAATAAGGGACAAGAAGAACTAGCCATTAAAATAAAGCTACACTAATTTATCGCATAAAGATAGTGCACAACTATTTAACAATTAAATAGATTAAGTTTATCGCATAAACAATTTTAGCATGCATACATAAATTTAACATTTAAATTTAAAATATGATTTTAAAATATTTTATTTTTATCTCATAAAAACTTTTTTTTAAAATCACAAATTTGCATGCTACTTTAAAAATTTATCGCATAAAAATTTTAACCTTTAAAATCAGTTTTAAAATATCTCATAAAATTAAAACATCATTTTAAAAAACTTTCATGCTTAAAAAATTTATCATATAAAATTTTAGGCACTTTAAACGTATCACATAAATTTTAAAAGATTTTAAATTTAGTTTAAAAAATTATCACATAAATTTTAAAACGTCATTTAAACATTTCCATGTTCAAAATTTATCAAATAGAATATTTGAACATCTAAAACATTTTTGAAAATTATCTCATAACTTCAAAAACATTTTTAAAAGCATTTAAAAGCATTTCATAGTTTAATAGAAATCGCATGCTAGATCGTTACGCAGACCTATGCTCTGATACCACTGTAGGGTTTTCTGGGACCCTTAGGGCACAAAAACTCTATGCACGTCCTAAGTCGGACGGAACATAGACAGAAATAGCAGCGAAAAATAATCATGTTAATCTAATTAACATTTAACCCTAAGGTCCAAGACCCTAATCCAAGATATATGCCGACTTGGGATGGGTCTGACCATCCCAAGAAGGATCTAGCCTACTGCGATTAAATTAAACTAATGCTAATAAACACATACCCGGAATCTCAACCCTGGAGCAGGCGAGATGTTCCGCACCGTCTTCCGAGCCGCTCCCGTCCCACGCCGAGCCGCTCCTCGAACCGCTCCCCGAACCGCTCCTCGAACCGCTCCGCATCCCGAGGCGATCAATCCCTGTCGCCGAGCCAACCACGCACTGAAGAAAGTTTCACGCGAGTGAAACCTCCGCCTAGATTTCGGATCTGAATCCGAACTCCTTTGCGGCTTTGCTAGAGCCCTCATGAGCAATGCAGAAATTTATAGGGAGAGGAGAAATATTAATTTAGCTTAAATCCGAGCGTGCTCCAACATTTACGAGAGCCGCTCAGATCTAGAGCTTGGGACGAGTTTAGAGGAAGGGGGCAGACCCCTATTTATATAGGCCGCTGACCCCTTCCCTCTACTCAATTTTCGATGTGGGACTAAAGTTGGAGTTAATTAATTCAATTTAGTTTGCCTTTCACAAAGTGCAAACTTCCGTGAATTTTAACTCCCTAACCGTTGAGCTTCATGATTGATACAACCTATCAATCTGAAGGGTGTTCAACGGTGAACGCATAGGAAAAAACCGTTCGTCAATCGGAGTTCGTTTGACCCTCTAATTAATCGCTCAAAGTTCAGCCCATGGCTAGTTTTTCACAAAAACTGAGCCGTCAAAACAATTCTGCCCTAGGGCCAGAATTTCTGCACAAATATGACCCACCAGGCCAGCTGGGCGAGCCCAGACCAGGTCAGAACCTGGTCTGGGCGCGCCCAAACTGGCGCACCCAATCTGGGTGCCTGGCCCAGTCAGGCCAGGCGCCTGGGCCCGCCTGGGCCCAGGTGCCCAGGCGTCTGGGCGCCCGGCCCAGGCGCCCAGGGCGCCTGGACGAGCCCGTCTGGGCCCGGGCCCAGGCGCCCAGCGCCTGGGCCTGCGCCCAGGCGCCTGGACGCCCAGGCCCTGGTTTGGGCCGGGCGCCCAGGCCCGGGCGACCTGGGTGTGCCTGGGTCTGGCCAGGTGCCCAGGTTAAACCCAGTCTGGCCTGGGTCAGCCTGGTCTGACCCGTTGAACACTTTTGGGCATATTTTGAGCATTTGGCGTCTGATTTGGACGTCGTTCGAACCTGGACGAAGACCGGGACATTCCCGTCTTACCCGTGAACTTTTCCTTGCGTTTATATTATTAAATATTGTTTTAAACAATTTAAAACACATTTAATCACTTTTGCATCAAATGCAAAATAGTCCCTATCTAGGCTTAAATTATCATTTGCATCAAATACAAATGATCTAAGGGCATATTTCCCTACACCTTCTCCCTTCGGGTGAACCATGTACCTTGCTCGGCGAGCATTATCTTCTCCTTTCTTTTCTTTCCCGAAATCAAGTCTTTCAAGAACTTGGCATATGCAGGGATCTCTACAATAGCGTCCAAGAAAGGTATATTGAGGCTTACTCCCTGCAAGTACTCAAGGAATTTGGCAAGCCCCTTCTCAATCTTAGCTCTTGCCAACCGTTGTGGAAAGGGTACCGGTGGCATGTAGGTGCGCTCCTCGCGTGGCTTCACAATTTCAGAATTTTCACCTTCTTGCGGCTCTTTCGGGCACTCCTCCTCAATCGCCGGCTCCTTGTCATCCAAAATTTCTTCCACGAGCTCATTGGTTTGAACCATGGCAGGAGTGGTGTCCTTCCCACCCCTAGTAGTAACCGCCACCGCCGCATTGATGTGGCAGGTATTTCCCCGTGGTTTTGGCTCCGGTTGGGTCGGCAATTGTTGAGTGTTTTTGTTAAGCAACGCAAGTTGCTTCGCTAGTTGAGCCACGACGGTATTAAGAGAGTCTTGTTGAACCGTCAATCTAGCATTTATTTTCTTTTGCTCCACCATGAATTCTTCTACCCTAGCTTCATGATCCGACCTCGATGGCGCTTGTGGTGGGTTTGGAGCTCTCCACCCTTGATTATAACCCGGTGGCCTATATGGTCCCGCTTGTTGCCTAGGCGGAAAGCTTTGTTGTGGTGGCTCTCTTGGTTGATATTGAGGTTGTGGAGGTGGAGGCCGAGCTTGAGGTTGTTACGGTGGTGGGTTTAAAGCTCCAGCATTATTAGCATATGAGAATCCCGGATGATTTCTCGTGGCCGGGTTGGCCCAATAAGCGGTGTTCCCCGCAACATATTGGACTTGCTCAATAGCACCTTCTCCTTGCTCTCCTCCGAATAACATAACTTGAGCTTGGTCTTGCCAATTGCTCATATTGCCTCCCGGTGTAGATGTGGCGGGAGTTCCATGCGGCTCGATGATCAACTTCTCCAATCTCTCCACAACCTTATGGAGAGAGTCAAACTTCGTAGAAAGCTCCGCTACGGCCTTGGCCTCATATATGCTTGTTGGCTTCAAGGAGGATGAAGAATGTCCTCTCTCATCGCCCCGTTATTGGTTGTTAGAGGCCATCTCCTCTAGTAGGGCCGTAGCTTCATCCGGTGTCTTAGATAAAATGGCTCCATTAGCAGTTGCATCGATGATTTGCTTGGTGCCCGGTTGGAGTCCATTGTAAAAGCTATGTATTAGCTCCCATGCTTCAATGCTATGATGGGGGCATTGGTGTTGGAGATCTTTGAAGTGCTCTCATGCCTCAAATAGAGTCTCCTATGGTCCTTACTTGAAGGACATGAGCGCGCTCCTTATCTTGACGGTCTTGGATGGTGGGTAGAATTTGTTCACAAAAGCACTCGCCAACTCATCCCATGTAGTAAAGATCCCCTCTGCTTGTGTCATCAACCAATACAAAGCTTTGTCTCTGAGAGTGAATGGGAAGAGGCGCAGTCAGATAGCATCGACCGGTACACCGGGCATCTGAAAGGTGGCACACTTGGACAAGAATAATTGAAGATGGTAGTGCGGATTCTCATGGGAGTTCCCATGGAATGGGTCTTGTTGCATTAAGACCACAAGTCCCGTTTTGAGCTCGAAATTCTTGTCCACCGCCAACTCCAGCATCGCAATAGACGAGGTAGTAGAAGTAGTCTTAGGCCATAGCATATCTCTGATAGATATTAGCCTAGCCATGCGTGCCGCTAATTCCTCCGGTGTCTCACGTCGGTTCATACAATCGTCCTCTATAGCAAGTCTTCTCTTGGCTCTAAGCCTCCTTTCGGTACGCTCGATCTCCGGATCAAATAATAGATCTTCTTGATGCCCCGTAGATCTCGTGTACATGCACAGGAAAACAGAGCTTCGATGAAATTGTTAGCACGATAGAGGAATAAAAAGATAATAATAAAACAAAAAGAAATAACTAAGTAAAGAAAACAAAATACAGTCACCTCCCCGGCAACGGCGCCAAAAACTTGATCGTGTCCGGATATACACCCGAAAAACGACTTGTAGTCTTACCGCAAGCGCACGGTGTAGTGGCGAGCGTGTATCGAACACAGGGAGGACAAATGATAGTATCTTACTTTGATTACCTAGCTATCAAGAGATGTAATAGTCACAATCGTTCAAATAGCAAGAAATATCAATATAATAAAGGCGTCTAGGGATAGGAAATCTCCACTACGGACCGTTTCTTATCCTTGTGAATCATAATTTTCATTGTTGCTAAGCTTGAACATATGTGAACTAGTCGCAACTTAATTGTAGAACCAAGCTCACGCTCTCGCGCTATTGTCGGTCTATGCAAACCTAGAATAGGGCCCACTCTCGTACAAACCCTAGCCTAAGCCGCTAGCGTGAACATCGACATCATCATCCAATCGCAACTCGAGCCCACTCTCATGCAAACTCGAGCTACGATCTAGGTTATGATAGTTCGTATTCGTCCAATCTCTTGCAAACGAATATTAGTATAGATTTATAATTAAAAATCCTAGCTTTGGTCCAATCTCTTGCAAAACAAATCTAAAGAACTTCAATTATTAATCAAAATCGACTATCTAGGCCTTCCTATCAATTGGGATCCAATCTCTTGCAAATCCCAATCGATATGAATTCCTAGCTACTCGTAATAAATCGATCACAACCTAACCATTATCAATTCTAGCAACAATTCTATAAATTCACCACAATTCAAAGATCGGGGCCATAGGGTTCATCCACATGCCCTAGAACGACGGAACTACTCACTAATCATCATGAAAATCTCAGAAATAACAACTATAATCATGGCACAATTCATTGCAAATAAGAAACAATTAATAAAAATGTGTTTTTTAACAAGAAAGAACAAACCAATAATGTCGCCAATGATCTCCAGCTGAGATTTCTCCAAAGAATAGCCGACAAAAACCTAATAGAAGTCTCTAAAAAATAATTCAAGTCTCTCCTAAAACTAGGGTAAAAACTAGGTTTAAATACAAGCCAAAATCGTCCAAAAACATCGTGACAAAACTGCCCCTGCGCAGCCCAGAATTCGCATTCCTAGCAGCAGTCGGATAGGGTCACTCGGCCGAGTGACCCTTGTCACTCGCCCGAGTAACAAACCCTGTAAAATAACAGTAACTTCGGGGTTTTCAGGGGTCTGTCTCTCGGGGTGGCTCGGCCGAGTAGTCTTCTTCCAGCCGAGTGGGCAATCATGCTCGGCCGGTGGGCTTCCGCTGAAATTCCAGTAAGTTGGCAGCTTCTCTGGACGAGTTCTCTGTACTACTCGGGCGAGTGAGCTTTCTCAATCGGCTGAGTGGACTTCCTTACTCGACCGAGGAAACATGGAAAATCTTCAGTGCGTATCTGTTTCACTCGAGCGAGTGTGATCCTTCACTCGGCCGAATGAGCAGTCTTGCTCGGCCGAGTGAGGTGCTCCTGAGCTCCTTTCTTCTTCTTTTCGCCTACTCGTCGATCCTATGAAATTCCTTCTTCTTCCGCTCATCCTCTATCGCTGATAAGTCCTCCAGTAAGCCGTGGGTGACACTCCGAAGTGCGTGAAATTTCTCTGATCTCATTTTCACTCCAAATCGCTCCATATTTCCTGAAATACGACAAAAACAAGAAATAGTGAAAAGCATCGCAATATCGTCGAATAATCGTGGAAAACGCAATATGGGCCATCAAAACGTCATGAAAACATGCAGAAAAAAGGTGTAAAATATGGAGTGATCAACAGGCGATTGGAGATCATACACTTTTCCCGACATTACCACCTACTTTGACAGACGATATGGAGGTGCTACTGGAGCCGCTAGAGGTCAAAGGGGTCCGTCCGGAGACTACGGGAGCTAAGGAGGTGATGATCTATCGGTACATGTTACCGGACTATGATACTACTTGTGAGTCTTTTGAGGCTATTCAGCGGCAATTTCTTGATTTCTACCTTGAGTGCAAGGTGGCTCTCTTAGGGAAGTAATGATGGGGTCATCACTTATAAACGAAGGAGGAGGCGCACGACTTGACCAGGAGGAACATTTTTGGAAAAATTTAGTTATACATGATAAAATAAGAAGGTTGTAATCAAAATATTAATGAGAAGTCAAAATATAATGGTTCAAGAAGTAATAGACCATGTGGTAAAACCTGCCAAAACATGTGATACATGTACCATTCATAAGCAAGGTGTCTAAGCTCATCAACATCACTAACAGAAGAAACCCATATCTAAGTAAATCGGTTCCGAAGTGCCGGAGATCCCATAATCACCACCGGGATTCATTGTTGCCAAAATGGTCCCGACATTACCACCTATCTTGACAGACGATATGGAGGTGCTACTGGAGCCGCTAGAGGTCAAAGGGGTCCGTCAGGAGGCTACATGAGCTAAGGTGGTGATGATCTATTAGAATTTAGTAAAACGTCCTAAATGAAAGTTGTAGATACGCTAGTCAGTGTAACAATCATGATTAGAAGCAAGAAAGGCATAGAAGCTAATAGCTAGAGCCAAATCCAACACCTTGCATTTCTGCTTGCAGGAAAATGCAGGAATGCATATCACCCATATCTAATTAGAATTTAGTAAAACGTCCTAAATGAAAGTTGTAGATACGCTAGTTAGTGTTTCAGATATAGAATATCAGAAAATTAGGATGTGTGCTAATTATAGTGGCCTATATCGTGAAACATAGCAATTCGGTATAGAATTCAGAAACATGACACAACTTCATCGCTGAATTTCTCCTGATTACAATCAGATTTTGATAATTTTTCTAGATCTTGAAGTTTAGATATTTAAAAAGTCTAATTTTGCAGAAATTGAATATTTGCAGTAAGAGATATAGTCGATTTAATGGAGGGGTGTAAAATCTGGCAGAATCTGTCAGTCTGGAAATATCTCTAGTTTAAGCCCAATTTAAGTTCGAGTTTTGAAAAACTTCCAAAATGAAAGTTGTAGATAGCTGGACAATCCTTCCAGCATAAAATTTTCAGAATTTTACCCGAGCTACAGTGGCTAGAAAACACCATGTTAATTTTTCAGGAATTTCAAGGGGGCTGATTTTAACTTCACAACGAGGGGATTTACCAAATTTGGGACTCATGCCCTCAAAATTTGACATTCACTACCACAAATTGCAAATAACATGATTTAAAAAAACCATGATAGAAAGAAACCCTAAATAGACTTCCAAAATCCAAGTTAGATTTCCTAACTCAAGAAGACCCCCTTTTCTTCTCTTCTCTTTCTCTTCCTTCTCCTTTCCTTTGATCTTCCCCTTTCTCTTTGATTCCCCCTTTCATTTTCTCTTTTCTTTTCTTTTTGGCTGATGCATCATTCGACCCCTCCCCTTCCACCGGGGAGGGGGGGGGTGGGGTGGGGGGTGGGGTGGGGGGGAAGTGGAATGAGAAGAAAGAAAAGACACGATCATGCCTGTTTCTCTGTTGACATCCTGAGACATGATATTTTCATGGGCATGCAAAAGTGTCCATGCCAGAAATTACACCAAGTAGGAGATATACCAATGTCTTGTTATATGAAACTACGCTAACAGAAAAAATGCATACACATACAAAAAAATGAGAAGATTATCATCAAAATGATCAAAAATCTAATGAATATTAATAGTTCGAGCATTACCACAAAAGTAAATGATAACCTCTTAGCCATCCTTCAATTACACTATGCCGTGTGGTAAGATTGGCAAGCAATAAACTCTGGACAAGCTCACCATTGCACACTGTTCTTCCTCCTAAGACCAAGTATATGTTCCCTCCAATTGCTGTACACTCTTCTCACTCTTTCTAACCTTTATCACTGTTTTCTATAGATACCCGGCAACTATATAGACTCGTACACGGCAAAACTGTTGAAACACCATATTTTAAATACAGAGAACTAATGGGCAAAGTACAGCATTTACATAATAGGAGAAGCTCTTTCTTGTGTCACTCGCTTGTGCTCTGCATAAGCTCAAACCACTGCATAAACAAATTGACAGGGATAATCAGCTCAACATGTAAACGAACCAACTCTTCTCACGGTGTTAATAGAGAGATTAAAAAATTGGAGTAATCAATATGCTTTGTTTGATGGGAAAAAGCAAGGAAAAGAAGATACCTGTCTTAGTAGATCAGCAAGTGCACGCGGAAGTGCTTCCATGTTTTGCAATAAAATGTAATAAGGGAAGGGGAAGGAACTTAGATACTTTGTGAAGGAAAGCTTCTCTCCTTCAAACGACGCTTGCTGGCAAAACGACAGATAAACTTTGGGCGTGAATATGCAATCAAAGGGGTAAGTGAAACCATGTTAAAGAAGCATCGCTAAATAGTAAAGAAGATTGGTTAATACCATAAGGTCCATGATGGATTCTTTTGGGCTATCCAAAAGAATAAATGCCACCATTCGCTTACTATTCAAAATGTTCCTCACGCAATGTTTTAAGCTCTCCTGTAACAAATACAACTTAGTTTTAATCCGGTAAGAAAAATTACCTCCTTCCCACATGACAGCTACAAGTCTCAAAAAAAAAAACGGCGAATCCAAAATATTTGAATACCTTCTCATGAAACCTGCCATCAGCTATAATCAAAATGAGCTGATGGAGGGGATTCTGACCAGATGGCAAACGCGCTTTCGTTACGGCAGTGTCAAGCATGTTGTTCAGATACTTCAAAAGATTGACCATTGGTTGATCAGCTATGGTATTGTCTTGCTTGAAGGACAAACTAGAGATCATCTGCTCCAAGTCATTTAACGATATCAAAATGTCAATTTCAATACATGGAGGATAAAAGAAAACTAAATCGGCAATACGACTCACCTTGACTCCAGCTTCTCCAGTAAAAGGTTGATCAAAGTCATGGAGCAACTTGATATTACCCTTCTCACCAAAGCTGGCAACAGCAAACTGGCCCATGTCCATTTGTGACATTGCTCGGCACACCGTCACTAGTGACTCGACAGCAAAACTCCCACAATGGCTTTCAGACATACTCCGAGAGTCGTCAATGGCAACAACCACCTGATAATCACGTTTATTGGGTCTGGTCCTCCTCAACCAAATCTTATCTTTTAGATAATGGCTTGCAATGTACGGGATGACCTAAAAATTTCCAATGAGACAAGAAAGCCACAAAGAAAGAGGTGAGTTTGTAACCCATGTTGGGATATGGTTCTTAATTAGGAGGAATAATTTGATTTCTTTGTTAATGGCATAATATCCTCTAGAGGATTTGTAGCCTTTAGTTTAGCATTTTGTTATGCAACCTGTATGGCTATTAATATGGGATTTCTTTATGAGAATAAACAAGAAAATTAGAAGCTTTTCTTCCACCGAAATTGTTCGTCTTCCATAGGTGTTCCAACATTTGGTATCAGAGCATCGTTGGGAACCCTAGTAGAAGGAAGACGACGCCACAAAGTAAAAGGCGAGTTATTTTCTTCGAGTTTCTCTAAATGACGTCCGGAGGTGGTTCAGAGGATCCACCGAGGACGGGATCATACAGAGGAAACATCCAATACCCCATGCTCACGAGGAGCAATTACGGGGTATGGTCGATGAAGATGAAGGTGTTCATCTCTGTGCAGGAGGCATGGGAGGCCATCGACCCATCCGACCCAGCTGGGGTCATTGACGCCGGGAAGAACCATAGGGCTCTAACGGCGCTTTACCAATCCGTCCCCGATGACATGGAGGCGAAGTTGCCGGTGGACGAGTTTGCCATGAAGTTGACGACCAACGTCAATAAACAACGAGAGCTTGGTGAAAAGCTCGAGGAGGTGGTTGTAGTGAAGAAATTTCTTCGTGCTGTACCATCAAAGTTTATCCAAATTGCTTCCAACATTGAACAATTTGGAGACTTTAAGAAGATGACCGTGGAGGAAATAATTGCCCGTTTGAAGACCCACGAAGAGCGTATTCGTGGGAGTGTTGAAAGTGAAGATGGCCGAGTCCTTTTGACCCAAGAAGAGTGGACTGCAAGGAGCAAGAAGGCCATCGGTGAAGGAGGCCATGGACGTGGCCGCGGAAATTAGTGCACGGAGCTTCTACTCAACGAAGAGAAGGTACGACCTGAAAAACATCGTAGTGATTGTGAAAATCACACGTGGTACCTCGACACAGGAGCGTCTAACCACATGACGGGGTCGAAAGATTTTTTCACCGCACTTGACTCAAGTGTGAGTGGAAAAGTAAGATTTGGTGATGGTTCCGCGGTAGAAATCTGTGGACGTGGAGAAGTTGTCATCAAAGCTTTGAAGGGAGATCTTATGGTGCTCACAAATGTGTACTACATACCCAAACTCCGCACGAATATAGCGAGCTTGGGTCAACTCGAAGAAAACGGGTGTAAGATCGTCACTTGGTTTAAACGTGGATCTCGCCACCAACTCCGGGAGGAGGTAAACAATACTTTCTCCTACTTGTCGACGATTTGAGTAGATATATGTGGATAGCACTAATTAAAACCAAGGATGAGGCCTTGGATGCTTTTGTCAAATTGAAAGCATGTGCTGAGATGGAAGTGAATTACAAGATAAGAGGCCTTCGAAGCGATAGAGGAGGAGAATTCAATTCAAAGGCCTTCAATTCTTATTGTGAAGAAGCCGGTGTCAAGCGGTTCCTCACGGCGCCATATTCACCGCAACAAAACGGCGTTGTGGAGCGACGAAACCAAACGGTGGTTTCAATGGCCCGGTGCTTACTCAAGTCAAAGAACGTGCCAAATGAGTTTTGGGGAGAAGCGATGACTACGGCGGTCTACTTGCTCAACCGAGCGGCCACTCATGGAGTTGAAGGGAAAACCCCATACGAAGCATTCCACAAGAAGAAACCCAAGGTACAACACTTGCGGGTGTTTGGGTGTGTGGCGTTTGCGAAGATTGTGAAGCCGCATCTCACGAAGTTGGCCGATCGAAGCGAAAGGATGGTGATGTTCGGGTATGAGACGGGATCTAAAGCCTACCGACTAGCTTCAGATGGGCTCTCAGGTGGGGGTTCGCCGTGTCAACCAACTGGAGGTGGGGTCTCACCGGCGGGGAGATCTATTGGAGAAGGGTCCTCTGTTGGTGGGTCTCTTGGAGATGACTCTCCGTCTTCTTCTATCTTGAGTGGACCAACACGGTTCCGGTCACTTCAAGACATATACAGTGAGTCACAGCCGGTGGATCTAGCGCTGGAGGATGCAGGTCTATGTATGTGGACAGCCGAAGAGCCATCAAGCTTTGCCGAGGCTGAAAAACATGCAAGTTGGCGAAAGGCGATGAACGAGGAGCTGACTTCGATCATTGAGAACAATACTTGGGAGATTGCCACTCTTCCAAGTGGCCACAAGACCATTGGTTTGAAATGGGTCTATAAAGTGAAGAAAGACTCGCAAGGTGAAATCATTAAACACAAAGCTCGATTGTGTTAGCGGCACCGGGCTCCTTACCTACTCAACCCACTCGACCATATATAGCTCACAGAACAAGCATAATGAACTTACCTTCTTCATGTTTATTCTTTTTCCAGTTCGGTAATCACCTTGAAGCTTGCTTGCTAAGGTTGGCTCCATGACCAGACGTAAATGCTCTGCCAATTCTTGCGACAGCTTGGCAGTAGTGAGTTCATATCTTTTCCAATCAGCCATCGCTTTTTGCTTCACATCATCAGATAACTCATCAACATCCATTGGTTTCAATAAATCACTCCTACTATTCAAGATATCGATGGGCACTATTTTCTCATTCATGTACGAATTTTTAAATGAGACCATGTCTCCTGAAAAGTTCATTCTAGTGTCCTGCTGCAATTCTTCTACTGACGCATCATCAACCACAACTGTACCCAGCACTTGCTCATCAGTCTTCTGCTTAGGAATTAAAGGATGTGATGCTGTGAGCTGTTGAGTGACTGGATTCTCCTGGACAGAATCCATTGTGTCTACTTCCTCTTTCTTTCTAATATCATCTTCATTTTCACTGGGTCTTTTGCCTTCAACATTATCATTAATCTGATCACTTGTCGCAGAACCAATTGCTTGGGAGGTGGCCTTTTCAAACTCCGACACATATCTATACTCATCAGCATTCTCTTCGTTAGCATCATCAAGACCATCATTTTGAGTTTCGTGTGGATCAACTGATATTTTAACTCTTTCTTTCCATTCTTCCAAGGCATCTCCAAGACTCCTGTATGGGTTTGACTGAGATTTTGAAACGGACAAAGAATCACCTTCAGACATTTGAGGTTTTGGTTGCTCCGGAGCTAATCTAGAATTATCACCAGAGTCGGGAATAGATAATCCCATATTGGGGATTTCATCAAAAAGTGAACTCCTGCATGGGGCAAGACTGTGATCCATATTGCTACTATTGGACCAACGCATATCTGGTTCCGAGCTGAAATCTGCATTGTGAGGATTGCTGGCTGGTTCCAATGAATTATCACCTGGGGTAGGATAGTCAGAAGGCTCAATGATATCCAACAAATTATTTTCTTTACTCAACTCCATATCCATATCTGTCTTGTCAGCATCATTTGCACCATCTTTCGCTTTGGTATCATCATCCACCTGAATAGAATTTTCATCATCCATATTATCAGTAGGATTGGGCTGCTCTTCATTAGACATCATTTCTTCATCGGACTCACTATGATCGGAATCATTTTCTTGCATTGCATCAGCATCATGAGCTTCCTCCACAACTTCATCCAAATCCCGTTCCTGGTCACTCAACTGAATCCCGGTTGGATCTTCAAATGCATTCTTTTTGTCAAAGTTCATGTCATTGACATTATTCTCATCATCTGAAATATTATGGTCATCCTCCTTGCGGAGCTCTTCAGGTTCCATGTTCTTCAATTCTCCTGATTCATCCATCGAAGGGGCATCATCCTCTTTAGCTCTAAGCTCTCTATCCCTTGATTCTGTCTCCTTGACTGATGGGCCAGACTCGTATTTCTCAATAGAATTGTCGGCTTTATCATCTTCATCATTATCATATAGCTTCTCATCGACTACCTGCTTGTCATCTCCAGTCTCTCCCATTTTAGACGACTCCAAATTTATATCTTCTCCATCATCATTGTCACTATGGTCCGAGTCTTCACTCACACTGAAAGCATCTGCATCAAAATCGTCGTCCATTTCTATACCTTTGTCTTTGTTACTGGGAACCTTTCCAGAGTTATCCAGCCCATCCTGCTGCCGAAAGTATTAATAGAAAACAAAGATGTTAGAGGGTTAGAGCAAACATTAATGGGCAGATGGACATAAAAGATAACCATGCAACTACAAATTACCTTATCAGATGCTCCTAGGAGCTGGGACTCGTCTTCTATTTGCTCACTCACGTCGTTTATGCCTTCACCCTCTCCCATACCGGTCCCACATGCATCTTGTGATCCATCACAGGCAGAATCTTCAGTTGGTTCTTCTGCAGCACCAAGCCCTTTAGAGAATAGTAAAATGAACATGTGGGCAAGCACGTGAGTGATTTCAGCTATCTGCACATGAGAAGAATGGTGTGGAACTTTGAGAGAACTAAACAAGATAAGCTGATAAAGAAGTTAGAATATATGCTGCTTACTGTCTTATGTGCATCAAGAAACTCCAAAAGGAGGCCCTCCCCAAATGTCACGAAGACATCGAGTGATACATGGATATTCTTCAAATGCTTATTTATTTGAGAACAAATTTCTGGTTTTCCGATGTGAGCGCAATTTATCAGTTTGCTCTGAGGAACACATGCCATCATATAAGAACCAACAAATAAGGATCAAAATGTGATATAAGAATATGTGCAACACAAATCGTAGGATAATAACATACCGCGGAGACAATTGTTTTCCTAAGTGCATCATACACGCGGTCCAGTTGCAGATTTTCCATATACGATTCAAAAAGACGTTTCCATAAAGTTATATTCTGAGCTGATAATTCTCCAACAGTTGTGTGGTCCTTCAAAACAAAGTTCAACTTTCCAAATACATCGATCAATAATTCATTTATTTCCTTGATTGTTGCAGCAAACAACTGCTCTTCAAAATCGGACGGACTTCTGGCTTCAAGTTCAAACTTAAATTCGGTCATTATCGTCTTCCCCTGCAACATTTAAGAAAATGCATCTTTTATTTTTATTGACATTTTATTTACTGACTTCAAATCTGAAACCCAATTTTTTGTGTTGATTTTTTCCAAAATTTGCCAATGATTTCTCCAACACTGACCTTAAAATTAAGAATGCAATACCAGTTTCTGCGCATGCTATTTTGCGTAAGATTGAAAATAGGAGGAAAAAGAGAACACATAAAGGTGCATGGTGCAAAAGCTGAACCATAGTTTTAAAAAAACTTTTGGAAGCACTTGCAAGTCAGAATCACAACATATGGAAACCTAGCAGAAATAGAACATGCACACATCTCTTATTACGGACAGAAAAAGAAGAAATCCTACCAACAATGAGTATTAAATGGCAGTCATTAGGGTTGGAAAGCAAAGAAATAGTAAATAACAAAAAAACAATGAATTCGGAGATGTGAACCTCTTTGATCAATTTTTCCAGGCGATTTAACAGGGTTCCCTCCACAGATTTCCTTGGATCTTTTTGCATACGCAAATTCTTGATATCGTGTTCAAAGTTATCAAGTTTCTGAAAATTGAGTATTACTAGTCGTTCCATCTGTTCAGTAACAATAGAGGGCATGCATGTCGCTGATGTCATAACTACTCCATCAGTGCCAAGAAGGTATTTATCTAATGAACTCTGCAAGAAGAAACATACTAATCAGAAAATGGTTTATGATTCCTCCATTTGCCAAAGACTGATTAATCAGAAATTTTACTTTAGATTGCAAAAAGATCGGAATGAACTTATGAATGAACGTAGACATCACGCTAATGACGGGCCTGACTACATTGCAAGTGTTCTTGTGACCATGCTCGATGCTTAGAAGTAATAACTCCACATCTTTTGACATAGCAAGGAGGTTATCAAACAGATTCTGCAAAATTGTGATCATAACACCATAAGCAACATATCCTGGTTTTGAATAGCATGTTGCATCTCAACTGGCCAGCCCACCCTTTAATTCAAGGAGACTTACCTTTTGTTGCCACATGCATTTAAGAACAGCGCACTGGTTTGGAGTCAAGGCACTTCCGTCGCCCATTTCTACAAAAGAAAAGTTCGTGATGCATATATCCCCACAATCTGTTATGATAATCTAATGTATCTGCAAGCATACCTGTGCTTCTTAAATTATATATTAGCTGTCTTAGCTTTTGCAACTGCTCAGATACACTATAAGCAACATGTCTTTGCTCCTGCTGTATGATAATTAGATGATCTATAAAAGATTCCGCTCGATTAACCTGAATAGAGCAATTATATATTCATATTTACCATCCTTGTAACCATTTAGTTATTATATCCATAAATAACTACACAGAAAAATTCACCTGATCCAGGCTGAGATCTTTCTTAAAATTAAGGCAAACTTGCCGTAGTTGCTGCACCATTCCCAAGTTTTTAAAGTAATATTTGTTTGCAACCTCCCATGTTAATGTAAATTTGTCATCTGCAAGCTTCTGAGAATATCCAGGAAGATGGATATGTGGATCTTTTGAAGATGGACACGACTCTGACTGAAGAAGATGTACCACATCATATGATGGCTGAAGAAATGAGTCACTGGCATGGCTCACTATTGGATCCAGCTGTCCAATAGAACAAAGATGATCTTAGAATCAGTTAATTGAGTAATTAGCATGCTATCATCACTAATGTGCAAACTCTAAATCGTGAAATTGCTGACATGGAATGAGGCAATAAAAGAGCCTCTCCCATTGCTAATCAACAACTAGGATGCCAATGATGCATGCCAATCATCAGTGACAATGGCGTCCGCACACAGATGCAGAGAAATCTGGAGGACAAAGTCCACAATACATGTGGATCCTATGTAAATATCTTTTTTCTGCAGGTTTTGTTCATGCACTTCAGATGAAATGGAAAAAAAAAAGATACCTCCAAAACGATGGATCTATGTCTTGATAATCCACACCTTTCCAAAGCATTCAGTAAATCACCCAAAGCTCTCCTCTTTCTGAGATTTTTGTTTCCATGTTTCCAAAGATGAGCAAATTGAGCTGCACGTTGGCAAATGTTCTCAAGTGAATTCCAACCTTCCTTCCATGCAGCCATACAGTTTTCACTTCTAGATTCTGCAGATAGAAAATGCCCAATTAAGTTTTAGTTTCTGTGGCCCCAGCAAAAAGGCTGAGTTATGCTATTCAACACCAGAACTTTAGCTCAAAGGTAAGGACTATCTGATACAGTCATATAACATAACTATACAACATAAAATATACTCGACCTTTACTTTGTGATGGATCAGCATTAGAAGTAATGCTATCAAGCATACACTGCCAAGCAGAATCTGCTTTCATTTTCCACTCCTCCCACCACAAAAACCTAGACAAATGTAGATCAAACTGTCAGAATCGTTAAAATAAAAACAAATAGTTTACTCATTTTATCGATGCAAAGAAGAAGAATAAGAAGAAGGAAGAACCTTTCACTATTGCTGAGTTCCACAACATCAATGGGAAATTGCACCACATCTACATTATTTTCGTCGCTGATCTTCTGTTCAAGCCAAGTTGGATCTTTTTCTCTTTTTAGTGCTGCATCTTGATTAAGAATAACCATAACAGGTTGTTGCAAAACGTCCTATGTAAAAAACAATTGTGATCAGAAAGATCCAACAGTTCTAGTGAGAAACAGGAGTAGCAGCAATATCATATGCAAGCAAGTATTTCAAAAATGATGATAAATTTTTTATTCTGCATAGAATACTAAAAGTTATTGCTAAGATGGATAATTTGTCAGCAGAATCGAGAAAACAACAACGTTAATTGTATTCTTAATTGTATTCTGAGTCCCTAGCTAAGTACTGCATCTTGATCAACTGATAGCGGCAATGACATCTCTTGTTGAAATAGTAATGGTAATGATATCTACAAAGCTATACTTTAAGTGAAGGAATCTGACACCAACCCAATCCAAAATACATAATTACTGTATTCTCCACACAAAGACAGGAATACAGAACGGGAGGGGGGGAATCTACTCAGAATACTATTTAGTGTTGAAAGTGTGTCATTTCTGTGGTTTCTTACTAAGCAATCCAAACTTGAATATATTTGTCATACTATTAAAAGACTTGAGCTACATTGGAAATCAGATATCAAGCTAAATACAAAAAATCATTGACGTTAAAGGACTCAACAATTAGCGCTTACATTGAATTTCTTCACAAGCTTCCAGATCTTTTGCCTCATCCTCCTAAAATTTTCTATTGATGAGTGTTCCCAGTTGAAAAGCTTTAGGGATTCTTTCAATTCTTTCTCTACAATATTCCGACCGGATTCAATATGCTCCAAAACTCTGGTAGAGAGAGACGGCAATTCCGTCATTAGTAATATAATTTAATTCCCCATAGAAAATTCAGTACAAGAAACCTAATGATAATTAGGTCTATAGAGAACTTACACAGGTATGAACTGTGCATAATATCCAAACGCATTGTATAGAATGTTCAGATTTTCCCTTATACGCGAACTGCCATGATTCATTTCAAACATTAGCACATGCTAGTGGCATCAATGTAAACTGAGATAAATCAGGAAAGAAAGCCATACATTTGCATGAGTTGTGCATGTTCAGTTATAAACGAGAAAGAAGATTGACAACAAAATGATAGGTTAATCTAAAATATCATTGGAACGTTATAATTGTCAAAATAGAATCAGTTAAAGAACCAAAGGTTACATCCTTTTGCAGTGTTTTTCTCTCAAACATGCGGTCATGACAAGCTTACTTAGAGCATTGTTATGAAAAAAAAAGATGTGTAAACTTAGGAGCGTTGAAAAGAATATGTATGGAACACGGATCTGATTTAGTTTCACACTATAAATGAGACTTTTCAAAGAAGATGGCGTATGGAGTTGGTTTAATTTATATATCACTGAATTTGAGAGAGCCCAAATATGATGATCTATTTGAGACAGTTAACTGCATGAATAACTAGAGGCAAGAGAAAAGCAACTGGCACAGCGAATAACATAAATTCCTTTGGAACTACTTCCCAAATGTTTCTTGTACACTCTAGAATATTGTTAAGAATAATTGTCGGATAAAAATAAAAAAAGACAATGCCTATAAATTGTAATTGGGCATCTACACATAGGCTCAAGCTTATGTGCTAGATATAATTTTAACTGCCAGTTTGTGACTTACCAATATAAATTAAATATAGCTCCTAGTTTCTACTCTAATTCTAACATGGTAACCGAGCCCTGATAAAAAATTGTCTATTTATAGCAATTGCTGGTGTATTGCTACTCTACTATTACTACTCTAATACAATACAATTGTCACTACAATATTGCTACCGTTCTATAATACTACTTTTCAAACTCAAAAGGTAAATTCACCATAAGTTTGAAGGGGATGGTTAAGAATAATAATCATACATTGGATAAAATAAATAAAGTTCATGTCCACAAATCAGTAGTTGGGTCTCTACCCATAGGAAGCTTTTAGGTTAGATATGATTTCAAATGCCTATTTGTGACTAACCAATAAAGTTATCTATGGGCCTCCATTCCTATTCTGATTCTAACAATACTATTCACCCGTTGCCACATCTGAAATTTGTAAAAACCTCATTCCACTTTATTTGCATGTAATGTTCTCTGCACTTTCTTACAGCTTGGCATGCTTTCACCAAAATACACCGATAACTTAAACTTCCATGTAAACAACCAATGGTATTTTGAACTTCACTTCTATTTTTTACAGAATAAAATATTTATAGTGATATTTGATTCAAGTTTTCCATCATTCACGATACATAGAACGATAAAATTGCCATTAGAATTCTCCAATGTTAGCAAAACTTAGTGTGCGCCAACCACCCCTCAAAAAATAATATAATATAAATATTAAAATAAAAATAATAAAAATAATAAAAACAAAAAGTACATAAATAAGTTAGAAAAGGGGGGAAACAGAAACTGCATTATTATAGGGTATATCAAATGGAAAATTGTAATAACTGGTTGATATGGCCAATTGTAAAGGTTTATATACTCTCACAAAATACTGGGCACATTAAAGTACTTCAAGTCATAAGCATTATGTATCCATTATTATTAACGAAATCTGTCATTGTCTTCGATTCTTAAAACCATAAGAACAAAATTAAATGTTCTAGCATATTGGCCTTGAGAACATGCAAAAATTTTGAATATTTATCTACTTTGAACTAAGCTGCCCATATTTCATGAATTTGCTGCCAGCGGAGTACTATTACCTTGAATAAGCCTGCAAACAAATACCATGATTAAGCTGTCCATGGAAAGCCAGTAAAAGCTGAAGGCGTTTTATGAATTCTCCAACGCTAGCAGTCTGAATAAACTCTGCCACACTGCAGTGCACATTCAATTAGATGCAGACCTAATATATCTACTGTTTATATATAAGATTATAACAAAATAAAACAAAACGTACCTTTGTATTGCAAACATGTTATCTATTTCTACACCCCCCGATAGATTACAGTGAAGAACAGCATGCAGGGGAAACCATAGCTGCAAGACCATAAGATGGAAGAAAGTAGTCAAGTACATGTTACAGAAGCAGATATTGATGGCTAAAAATTTCCACTGACCGTTCCAGCATTTGTTACATACTGCTCTTGAACCTCATCAAGCAAAATAGACCAACAATCTAGTTCAAGCTTTTGCCATGAAGATACTAGATTGCCAATTGGGTGGAGCTGATCTGTGGATGATAATATTATAATAACTGAAACATCAAATAGCTGAAGGAAACGAAAGATATGAAGAATTCAAAATTTACCAGCGAGAGAGAACCTAGAAAAAGTTTCCTGCAATGACTGCACTCTACTAACTAGAAGCTGCAATCCAAGCAATGCCTACGCAATTCACATATGTAGAAAGGGGACAGTACAATTAGTTAGTAGCAAATCTGCAAACAGGCTATCAAGAATTCCTTTTATGGACAAACCAACACAAATTGAATTACCTTTGATACAGGGGTGTTCATTGGAATGGTTAAAAGCGTCTTGGTGATTTCCAAAATTTTTTGAAGACCTGGGTGGTCCGGCCATTCCTCCAAAAGAGATGTGACCTTTTCTTGAACGGAACAGAGTGGTTTTACCATTTGAAACATAGCAGATGCATTTGGATCCTGTTAAAAACGTTGAAAGACCTTTAATCTAGATAAACGACAATATTTATTTATTTAGTTCGGTAATATCACCCCCATAAACATAATCTCAATCAGGCACGACCTTGTAGATATTGTAGGGGCGTGATGTTTGAGTGACGGAACCCACAGTATGTTCATACTCCAAGCATACATGAAGCAAGTGCTCTGGCATAAGGCTATCATCAAGGGTGGAATATTGTAGTGCCTGTAGGTCTGCCGAAGGATTCCACAGTTAGTTTTCTTTGACAAAGCGACACCCAAGGTCAATTTTTCATTATTTTAAAAATGAGGAGAAAACACCTTTCATTATTTTGGCACCCAATTTGTACGAGTCCATGAACGAACGCAATCTATCTTCGTTGCTAATTTTGAAAATGCCAGGCTGAAAAATGAAAACAGTTAAATTTGGAAATAATGAGGTGTGTAACTTGACAACAAAACCCAAGACATAGGCTCAGATACATGTGCTAGCCTGATACTGCCAGATCAGTTGTTCCGTAAAAATATGAAAGAAAGGAAACCTGGCATGCTTTTACCGTGTCTGAAGAAAATAGACATCGAGAAACTATGCAAAGGGAGTATACAAAACTTACATGTTGTACAAGATCTTGAACCAAATAACTGATTGTGGATGAGCACCAAACTCTTCAAAATGTAGTCTGGAATCAGGCTCCACTCCTCTCCGTTTTCATTTTCTTTCATAGGCTGTCTGACAATGAGGATGATGATAAGAAACTCACAACACAAAAAAATTTAGGTTCAACCTAGAATTTATAAGTAGACAGCATACCACTCCATTGAATTCTTGTTCCATCAACAGCTCTTCAATTTCAGATGTCAGACTCCCATCAGAATCTTCGGACGTACACAGTGAAGCAAACTTCCCTTCAAAAATGTCATCTACCATTACTGAACGAGGTCTAAATCTGTAGTATTGAGCATCTCCATCTTCCTTAATTTTGATTTGTGATTTCATTTCCATCCACAGGCTTACGAAGTGATCAAATATCTCATCAAAAACCTACAAGAAAGCATGCTAGCATGAAATCGTTTCTCATAATTCATTCCACCTGTATCCAGAGACCTACCAGAAATAAATCCTTATCCATAAGCAGAGAATTGCAAGCATAGTGTGCTGATCCAACAAGTACAATGTGCTGAACCATAGCTCGTAGCTGTACACATTAGAATCCAAGAAACGAATTTAGTAGGAAAACATCATACTGTGTTGTGTTAAGCATAAAAAAATGCAGCAATAAAATAAACACGAGATAAAAACAGAAAACCCCAGTGTACTAACCACTATATCAGAGGTGACATCACTTGAAATAGTGGCCAGCTTATTCAGAAAGCTTATATCCATAACCTGAATGCCTCTTGACGCACCCAAGTTGTAAGTTTCAATCATAGACCTTATGTAGTCGGGAACAAACCCAGAAGGTAACTCTCTTGGAAACTGCATCAGAGAATATATGGTATCCTGCAGCATAATGTCACTTTCAGTCGCGATTGTGGATTGATACTGAGAAGTGATGAATTTACAAAATCAAAAGATACAGAAAATAACAAGCATATGACAGGGAATACATGAGCCAAGAGAGAGAGAGAGAAGGAAAGAAAAAAAATGAAACCAGATAAAGACATGTTTTGAGGTGGTAAACCCAACAAAGCAAATAAATGTTCTTTTGTGATATGAATAAAAGCATTGATCATTGACTCGTTTCAACTCAATACGATACAAGTTTCCAACATAAAGGAACATTAAGCACAAGAATTTCATCTGGAAAAGAAATTTTGTTATAGAAGGTGAAATTTTGCAAACTTATATTAGGAACAATCATCACTTACCAAAGACTTTTGAGCACCCTCTCCCCCAACCTTCATTAAATGTTCTCTCTCTAAAGCACCAGAGATGGCCAATGATATACCTAATTTCATTTCATAAATGGCAACTTGAACTGGCTGAACTAAATCTCTATATTCAGCAAACTCTTCTGATAATCTACCAATAAATATGGATGATGTGACCTGAAATTTTAGAAAAAGGAAATACCAAAATCATAAATCGATAGAAAGATGAAATAAAGCATGAGTTTGTCTTAATAAAAGACACGACTCAGAATATTAGTTTGTTATCAGAGTTGGTACCTGCCAATTGCTAGCCACATCAATTATTTCTGGAATATCTGCACCGAGTTTAAATTTTTTTACAAGTTCCGTGGCTGAAGATACAAGCTTCATGAAATCGGCACATTCTGAACAAAAAATTTTATATTTGGAAGGTTCAGGACGAAACACGAGCTGTGAAAAAGAAATTATGTCAGTATAGTGGCTTCTGATAAAAAAAGTAGTGTTGAAAGGAAATGGATTAATCAAAGCATGTAACTGAACTCCCATACATGTGATGCAAAACTCCAAAGTTGTTTTTATTTCCCATCCATTCAACCAGTAATACATAATGTCATTACAAGCAACAAGGCATACAGGGGCACATAAGAAAAGAACAGAATCATTGTTCTTTACAAAGTGGTTTTGAAAAAGGTGCTATTCCAAATTAAATTTTAAGTAATTTGCACTGCAAAAATGATATAATTAGATGCAAACAGCATAACCTTGGAATGAACTCTTTTCTGTTCCTTCCCCAGCTTCTGTAATGCAAGAACTCGTTGTTGTTCGACATCTTTTGTAGTGTTCTTTCCTGCAAAATTCTCACATTCTTTCCGTACCTATATAAGCAAATAACACATTATTAGGCGGTGCCCCCTCTTGTAATATGTGTAAATGCATGAACTTAGCAAAATTCATTAACGTATGACTGGACTACGACCATAGTATTATGCTATTATAGTTCAGTTAAGGTATATCCATTAGAAATCATCCAGCTCAGCCTTAACTAGTTCTGATAAATGCAAAATTAAGCACGTTACCAGTTACCACTCATTGGCACATAGGTTAACCTCGTGATGGTGGTTCAGGCGATATATGCCTCTAGCTGTATGGTTCAAGGAAAAAAAAGGATTAGACCAGACTTAATGGCTCAATCCCTACTTCTCATTTCCATCAAATACAATAAATAAATAAATGTGTGCATACATATATTAATGCACCCAGATAAATTAAATACATAAAGAAATAATACATACATACATATATTCATTAATCCATTCATGCATATCCTTGATTCGTTCTTTTTACCGAGGCACTCTTGGGAGATATTCGAGAAATCTAATATGATATTTCATTTGAATATTTAATAATAATAGTGTTCCCTCTACGGTACTTACTTTTTTGTTGCCTTGTCTTGTTTGAATAAGTTACATGTCATGTGATACATATCATAGATACCATTTTCTTTCGTAATAGTCTAACAAAAAAGGTGGCCTTAAAGAAATGAATGGAGAACCAGGAAACCATGTAGTTGACTCAATTTTTTTTGGGATAATGGCTTTATCTTGTTGTTTTGCAGCAAGGAAGGATGTCATAACACGGTCCAACAGTTTACAAGGCCATAAGTGATTTCTCGTGAGTGATCACTGCTAGAAACACAAAAAAATGTCCAAACAAAATATGCATGTCGTTCCAATGACCAGATGGGGCTTGAACCTCATAGATATTTCCTGCATTACTTTGAACAAATGTATAAAAAAGTTGTCTTCTCCAACAGTCAATTTTTAAAGGATGAAAGTTCAATCTTCTGTGTTGCGTGTCCACATCCATGATAGCCTGGACAAAACATGCTGTTAGAATACAAATTCTAAAAATCATACAAGATATGTATGCCCAACACGTGTGTTCATTGCGGTATGGTTTCATGAAAGGATCATCCATACTACAAAAGGGAATCCTTAAAAAGTTTGTAAGAATAACCATTAAATGACCATACACTGGCATTTTAGAGTGCGAGTAAATCTAAACAGCTTGTTTTTCATTCATAAAGATGGATAAAAATGATTACAAATAATGCTATAAACTGAACTTAGATCATGCAATTTTATGCCATGAGTGGAAATAGTTGAACTGTATACTTCTTATAAATAGAAACCACGTTCATTTGAGAAAGGAAGATCTTGCAAGCTAGACGGCTACACTTGGGTCCCAAATATGAGAATTTGGAAGTCAACTTTCTCATATAGATGGAAACACATCTATGTTACAAATGAGGGCTGATTGATGGGGTTTGTCCTACGTGGCAATGTCCTATTTGTTGTGCGCCCGCAGAAGCATATCGCCGAAGAACCCCAGAACTAGGATGAGCAACCAAACGAATAGAGCACTAGAGAATTGCTTTTAGGCCGTTAAACGGCGAAGTGGAAACACCGATGAACTTTACTACGAAAGGAGATAACAAAACAAATCTTCTCTGCACAAGTAAAGAAGAAACACACAAGATTAATGCGGACGGCCCACCAGAGCCCGCATCCCCCTAGCCGTCAGCCCCCCTCTAGTGACTTATGTGCGGCGTAGACGACATGGGCACACCGCATAGTTGGATCCAGTGGTATTCTAGTCTTTTCAGACTTGATTAGTAAATCCATTTTCTCTATTTATTTAGGACTAGCCGCCTTTCGTAGTTTTCATGCTTATTTGTGAAGAACAATTAGGTATCCATTGTGAAGATGATTTAGGCTTTTATTCTGTTCATTTAAAAGCTAGGAGAGAGGGTCTCCTCTTCAAAGAGATCCAACTATTGTTGTTCTTCCTTATAATCTTATAAAAATTCCTCTTTTTTACATTTTTCCACCTTTAAATCGCTGATTTGATTGATCGATCATCCGGATCGTATCAAACAAGATCTCTTCAAAAGCTCACAATACAATCTCTCAAAGTTGGCTCTCATATGGCGGCTTTAATTCTCATAATGTGTTCCACTTAGAAACCCTAGCCTAAGGCCACCTATATATAGCCATATGTTACACTAGGTGACATCATTGGCTAATAATTCCAAACGATACAAATCCTGACTTTAACGACATTCTATCCAATCGCATCTCTATGCAATTAATGTGCTGCACTCTAGTGAGCGTCCGCCGCATCCTAATGGGCCGCATCCCAGTGGGCTCCCTTCGACCGACCGATCTTCTTTCTGTACCGAATGACCAAAGCGTTGAACCGAGCGTTCGAGCTTATCCAATAGCTCAAACTCGTAGAACTGACCACTGAGCAACCGAATGACCAAACGACCTAATGTCAAACGACCGACCATCAGCACACAGATTTCAACCGAGCTGACGACCGAACGACCAACTGCACTATAAACGACCAATAGATGGGCATCCTCGTATCTGACTTGTGCAGAGTCAGATAGGTCGGACCCGAGCACAACCAAGTTATCTCTGCAAAAGATGACTCGTCTGTTCGACCAATGCTCCTTCAATTGTCGAATCGAGCCAACTTCCACAAATCTCCATCTTGGCGAGATTCGAGCCTTCGACCGTCAAACGACCCTCACTACATCACCTTGGTAAAGCATCAACTGGTGTTCCCCGCCTTTTTGCTCCGTAAAGTCAAATTCTCTTTCGAGCTACAGTTGGCTCCACCAAGCCTCGATGCCCCAGCTGAGGCCTTCAAGACATCATCTCGGAACTACATTGAGCAAGCTCAAGTAGTGCTTGAACTTGGCCCCGATACAAACTTCAACAGGTCTGTTGGGTTGTCATCTGTTTCGATTTTCAACAAGTTGATATCGTCTTCTTCTTCTCCCACATAGTCACGAACAAAGTGGAATCCCCCATTGATATGCTTCGTACAAGCATGGAAGACCTGATTCTTAGCCAAGTGCACAGCACTCTAACTATAACAATATAGATTATACCTCTCTTGGTAGACCCCTAGATCATCCATCAGACCCATCGGTCATATCGCTTCATTCACCGCTTCAGTCAATGCCATATATGTTAGTTCTTGGGTTCAAAACTAACGTTGTTTTGATGATGATCAATACATTATGTTAGTGTGCTAATCAATCTTATGTTTTAGTCTCAGTTTATCTTATGATTATATATGTTGATGAGACAAAGCATAATTCTTGGGGGATATTACAAGGGATATCTTAAGGGTTATTTAGTACTGACCCTCTGTGTTTTCTCGGAAATTTGTAGTACCCCCCTATGGTTTCAATAATTAGTAAGACCCCCCTGCCATAGGGGGGTAATACTAATATTTGAGAAACCCTGGGGGGTGATACTAATTGTGGATGGGGGTCTTACTAATTATTGAAACCATAGGGGGGTACTACTAATTTCCGAGAAAACACAGGGGGTCAGTACTAAATAACTCATATCTTAAAGACCTCCAAGAGTGATGGAGTGCTTAAGCTTGGATGAAGTCATGAAGATCATCTAATGAAGCCAAAGCTTGGAGCATGATGATGGATGGACATCTAGTGGAGCAATGACAAAGCTTGGAGCTTGATGAAGGGAAGCTTATCAAGGAGTGCCAAAACTTGGAGATGATTGGGAGCATCAAGGTATCATGAGCTTGAAGACTTAGACTCTAGGAGATGCAATGTGTAATCCATGTAATTTCTATTACTTGCATTTCTCTTTTTGAGTCTAGGATTATTGTAATGCCTTGATTGATGGTCATACTCTCATGCATATGCATATAACCATCTTAGTGAGCCTTAGGATTATCATAGAATCCAACCCAATAGGTTCATCTTACCCAAAAACTCAATTAGAGTCTCTGAATCTCCAACAGTCGCCTGAAGAAGGTTTTACAGTCGACTGGGTGATTCCAGACGCCTGTCGAGCCTTCTACAGTCGACTGTAATGCACTGCTCAAGTCAACATTTTTATTGACTCCTCTTGAGCTTTTCAACTCAGTCGACTGATGTTCAATTTACAGTCGACTGTGTTTCTACAGTCGCCTGTGAATTGCTCACCAGTCGTCTGTGCGCAACTTGCATTTTCTGGGCTTCATCCCAATTTGCAAGTCAGTCGACTGATGAAGTATTTACAGTCGCCTGTATATTTACATTCGCCTGTGAAATGGTCAACAGTCGTTTAAAAGGCGTCAGTGTGAAAGTTGCATCTCTCTCTGTTTTTATTTCCATCCCTGCAGCAGTCGCCTGATAAAGGATATACAGTCGCCTGTCTGTTATACAGTCGCATGTGTAGTCTTCTACAGTCGACTATCCTGGCTCAGATTATAGCCGTTTGGGATTTTTCTAGCCGTTGAACAGTCGACTGTCATTTGTTCATCAGTCGACTATCTGTGCCGTAAACTGCCAAAATCTATTGTTGCAGCTTTCTTCCCTTTGGGTTTTTGGCTGGTTTTATGGGCTCTTCTTGGCTTCCTATATATAGGAGTTGGCTTAGTTCATTTAGAACTCTTGGTTAATATTGAATATCTTTGAGAATCAATAGCCACTCCTAATCTCTCACATTCCCTCATTAGAGCATCAATCTTATGCTATAGCATCTAAGCTCTAGGAAATTTCTCCAAGGGATTTCAATCTCATTCCTTTTCTTGGAGAACATCTTTCTTCTCTTCATTTCATACACTCAAATGAGAAGTGTTAGGATTCATTCCTAGAAGAGAGAAAGATCATCAAGTACAATCAAAGCCTCATCTCAAGCACATGAGTTTCACTTGCATGCCTTCTTCTTCACATTGGTAAGATCATATCAAGGCATAGGTAAGTGTTATTTCGTTTCACCTCTCTAATTCTCTTTGTGTGAATTAGATACTCTCTTTGTGGGAGTTACTCTCTTTGTGAGAGTTTGGTTCTTTCTGTGTGAAAGAACAAATCATCTGTGTAAGGTCTCTCTGTGTGAGTAAGGATTTCTCTGTATGAGAATCCAAATCCTCTGTGTGATGTATCTCTGTGTGAGATTGTATTCATTTCTCTTTGTGGGAATTATAGTGAATACTGGTGTGACTGGACGTACCCAAGTTGTGGGGAACCAGTGTAAAATTCTTGTGTTTGCGATTGTTTTTGTTGAGCACTGTTTATTTTCCGCTGTTTATTGTGTTTTAATTTTAGTAACTTTTAATTAAGTACTTTGCTTGCCATTACACTATTCACCCCCTAGTGTGTGTATCCCCGCAGGGTCCCTTACAATATACTCTGCATCCGTAGTAGATAAGGCCACCGTAGACTGAAAGATAGTTCGCCAACATATTGGAGCACCTGACATGGTGAAGACGTAGCCCGTCGCCGATCGCCTCCCATCCAAGTCGCCTGCAAAGTCGGAATCTACATATCTGATGGCATGAGACCCATCATCTCCTCGGTTATAAGTCGGACCGACGTCGACCGTGTCATTGATGTATCTAAGTATCCACTGCACTGCTCACCAATGCTCCCTCACTGGATTGTGCATGTACCTACTCACCATATTGACTGCATGTGATATGTTGGGTCGGGTACAAACCATAGCATATATCAAGGCTCCTACCGCATTGGCATACGGTACGCTCCCCATGAGCATCTTCTAATCTTCGTTCTTCAGGCAATGATCAGCACTGAGTTTGAAGTAAGGTGCAAGCGGAGTAGCTAAGGGCTTCATCTTCTCACAGCCAAATCTATGTATCACAGACTTCAGATAGCGACTCTGTGAAAAATGAACTCTACCTACACTCCGATCCCCTGTGATTTCCATCCCAAGAAACCTCCGTGCTTCGCCTAAATCCTTCAACTCAAACACACAACTCAATTGAGATTTCAATCTCCGAATCTCCTCTTGATTCGATGAAGCTATCAACATGTTATTGACATAAAACAGAAGATAGATGAAGGACACATCATTCAACCTCCGGAAGAGCACGCAATGATCATAGGGGCTGCGAACATACCCTTGACCATCCATCATAAAGCGTTCGAAACGCTTATACCATTGTCTAGGCGACTGCTTTAACCAATAATATGCCTTCCTCAGTCTACATGCAAGACTGTTGTCGCTCCCATAACCATCGGGCTGAGCCATATAGATCTCTTCTTCGATCTCTCCATGCAAAAAAGCCATCTTGACATCTAGTTGCACCAGCTCAAGGTCGAGCTGTGCCACTAATGTCAACAAAATCCGACTTGAGCAATGCTTCACCATCGGAGAAAAGACCTCGTTGTATTCTATTCCCTCCCTCTGTGTGAAGCCCTCGCTACCAAGCGAGCCTTGTAGCGTACATCTCCAACTTCGGCTCCGTCCTTCTTAGTATAGACACACTTACACTCAATTGTCTTCTGTAAGCTCCACCAGATCACATGTCTCATTCTTGCTCAGTGATTCCATCTCCTCGTCCATCGCTTTCATCCACTTCTCAGGGTCATCAGAGAGTTCAACAACTCTGAATGATGTGGGTATGTCGATACTCACCGCAGGGAAAGCAAATGACACTAGCTCAGTGTACCTTGCAGGCCTTCGTATCTCACATTTTGGTCTCGACACTGCTTTGGAATCCTTCGACTGTGTAGTCTGTGGAGACGAGCTAACTCCACCATCTGAGATTGAACCAGCAACATCACCAGCATCTATCTGGATGACAGTTTCTGCAGCTTCTGGTGCCGCTCGGCCAAAGTCTGTGGCCGAGCCATTTGGAGCATCAGACACATTGTCGTAGACCTGCTTCACATGTGTCTGATCAATCTCCACCTTCGGTTCATGCTCCCTCTTCAATAACACCGACTCATCAAACATTACATCTCTACTAATAACGATCTTCTTCTGTGTCGGGCACTATAATTTGTATCCCTCAACACGACTGTTGAAGCCCAAGAAGATGGCTTTCTTGGCTCACAACACTGTTGAAGCCCAAGAAGATGGCTTTCTTGGCTCTAGCATCGAGCTTGTCCTCATTGACTGCATATTAGCTCGGACAGCCCAAAATTCGCAAAGACTAATAGTCGAAAACTTGCTTTTCCATCCAGACTTCCAAAGGAGATCTTCCTCCCAAGGCAATAGATGATAGCCGATTGACCAAATGGGTCGCGGCTTCCGTCCAAAACTCCTTTGATAGATCGGCTGTTATCAACATGCATCACACTTTCTCCAACAAAGTCTGATTCATCCTCTCAGCTACACTATTTTGCTGTGACGTACCACTCACGGTGAAGTGTCTATGTATCCCCTCTGATCTGAAGAACTTCTCGAAGAGATCCGACATATACTCTCCATCGTTGTCACTTCGAAGACGTCTGACTCGTCGATCAGTCTGAGTCTCAACCAGCTTCTTCCACTCAATGAAAGTGCTAAGAATTTAGTCTTTTGACTTCAAAGGAAACACACACACCATGCGTAAGAAGTCATCGATGATCGATACAAAGTAGTGTTTCCCACCACATGAGGCCGACCTACTCGGCCCCAATACGTCGGTGTGTACATAGTCGAGCGCTCCCTTCGTGCGTCCTAAATGTAGCATGTGTCTGTTTACCAAACACACACTGCTCGCAGAACTCGATCTTCCCGCTCTTGGCACCCTTCAAACGATCTCCCTTGATCAGCTTTTGTAAAGCTTTCTCGCACACATGGCCTAAATGCATGTGCCATAACAATGAGTCGTCGTGGTCAACCTCACGAGTCAAAGCTATTGTGACAGTCACGACCGAGTCATCCAAATAGTAGAGGTTCCCTTTCTGCTTCCCCTTCATCACGGTCATTGCTCTTGGGTCACCCTCAGAGCACCATTTTCCATTATTACTCGAAAGCCCTTGACTTCGAGTGAGCCCAACGATATGAGGTTACACTTTAGGTCGGGAACAAAGTGCACATCTTAGATGTCTCGTGTAATACCATCGCTTATCCTCATCCGAACTGCCCTGATGTCTGCCATGATGTAAGCTCGGTCATCACCGAACAAGACCGTACTTCTACCCCCTTCACGGAACGAGGTAAAGTATTCTCGAAGTGGCATCATATGGAACGAGCACCCAGAGTCGAGTACCCAACCATCTAACATCACGCCCTTCGAAGCACCGACCAGTACACATTCCTCGACTTCAATGTCCTTAATGACATTGACAGTTGTGTCGTGCTTCTTCTTCGCCTTTGAACAATCGCTGACCTAATGTCCTCTTTCTATGCAGAAAGGACATTGGTCCTTACCGATCTCCTTGCGAAGTGTGGCTCTGCTCTTGCCTCTGAACTTGGATCGAAAATACCTCTGTCGAGCTCCACCCTTCTCTGCACTACGACCTCTCACCAACATAAGAGCGTCGCTAGCTCGACTCGACATGCCCCCATCGTTCTTCCTGAACTCGCTGCTCGTCAGATCAATAGACACTTCTTCAAAAGTGATCGCTTTGTCGTCAGAGCATTGGACACTTCTTCAAAACTGACACCAAATACTCAACTCAATGGGCAGAGAGTTGAGGAGAATCATCGCTTTGTCTTCATCATCGACCTTCACGTCCACATTCTTTAGATCGGTGAGAAGCTTGTTGTAGTAGTCGAGGTGTTCCTCCATAGAAACCCCCTCAGCCAACTTCAACCCGAAAAGCTTCTTCTTCAAGTGTAGTCGGTTCTGGATGTTCTTCTTCATGTACTTGTCGTCGAGCTCCTTTCAGTGCACTTGTCTCCTACACGAATGGGTATTTCTTCTCTTTCGACAGATACAGTCGGATAGTACCACATGCATTTCGATTAAGAGTTTCCCACTCTAGATCGGACATGCCAGCCAGCTTCTCGTCTAACGTGGTATCTTGACCAAGTTGGTTCAAGACATACAAGACTTCGCATCTCTACATACTGAATTTGATTTTACCATCAAACTTCTCAATTTCGAAATTCATGTTGGACACGATAGTCCGAGCCATTGAAGAATACCAAGAAGTCGACGCCTTTGAGGAACTGTCATCGCCAACACTGCTCATCTTCGTCTCATCCATTGATCTTTGGAATCGTCAAGCTTTGATACCAAATTATTGTGCGCCTGCTGTTAGGGTTTCTATCATGCATAACTAATTTATACGCAGCGGAAAATAGAAACCTACCAAGATCCATGCGTTTTTAATTAATTCGAATAGTTTACTAACCTTTGTGACGATCTGAATCTGTCGGACTGCAGGTGCTGCTCTACGAACGACCACTCTCAATCGGTATCCACACGCAAACGTCACGAGCAGGAATTGCGAGGGTGCTAGCTCCTTCTCCGCAACTAGGGTTTCCCTCGCTCTTTGTTTTTCTCAAAAACGGAGGAGATAAATAAAACGTGAAACTGAAAATCCCGATTCTATATCTTATATAGAATCCTACGTTAACCCATTAACCAATTTCAGTTACGTGACGCTATCTTAGGGATAAGAATCCCACGGTAACCCATTAACGTATTTCAGTTATGCGTCGATATCTCAGGGATAATATCTTAACGAGATACAATATCTGACGGTTAAGATATTTCACCTTATTACGAATTTCAAATCAAATTCGAAATCATGTTTAAACCCTATCCTATCCGTTACGTTCTTTGTGTGCGACCCAATAGGCTCATATCAAATTGGCAGTGGGCTTAATCCCATTAAAAGCCCACGAGTCATAATTGGTCTCTAGCAAGACATTATGACTACCCAATTAATGTGAATATCGTTAGTCTGATATTAACCTAATCAATAGAACATGTCATAATCCTTTTGTCACACGATATCTTATTTGAACATAAGTCATGGGCAGTGTCATACTTATATTGTTCAAACATTTAATTTCTCGCTTTCTAAGTAGACTGATAAAATCAAATGACATTCATTTGAGCACGGCCATGCATTTCTCAGTCCTACTTATTGAGGGGCCCATTAGATATCTCTCTCATAAGAGATGAACAAATTCCATCTTGTTCATTCACTTTTCTCTGCATAATTCACATCATGTTCAATCATAACCTTTATGATTATCTGGTTAAAGATAACGTTTGGTTATGTCAAAACATGATGTTTATTATGTAGGAATCTATGATGATCTCAGGTCTAAGGATTTTATGACATAACTATTATGAGATCATTTATGACACTGATCCATGTAATGATCTCATAGCGAGTCTATCCAGTACTTGTTCTCCAATAAGTACATATAAGTTTGATTTGTATCATCATACATATAATTATCTCATAATTATCAACCAAACTCATACTAGTCTTAATTCATAATTAAACCTTTAACAATGAATGACTAGGGATACTTAGAATAGCATAAAACAACTATTCAAACATTATTATAAAGAGACATGCAAGCAATATAATAATAACAATAATAAGAGAAACATTTTATAAATGAAAATGACATAACATGAAGGTCCAAATATTTGGCCTAGGGCACAACCACTAACACCTGCGACAGCAAATTGCCGAGGAACCTCAGAACTAGGATGAGCAACCAAACGAATAGAGCACTAGAGAATTGCTTTTAGGCCGTTGAACGGCCAAGAGGGAAAATCGATGAACTTTATTACGAAAGGAGAGAACAAAACAAATCTTTTCTTCACAATGGAAGAATCATACAAGATCTCTCCAAAAGCTCACAATACAATCTATCAAAATTGACTCTCAAATGGCGGCTCTAATTCTCACAATGTGTTCCACTTAGAAACCATAGCCTAAGACCACGTATATATAGCCCTAGATTACAATATGTGCCATTATTGACTAATACTTCCAAACGATACGAATCCCGACTTTAACGGCCTTCTATCCAATCACAGCTCTACGAAATAATGTGACGCACCCTAGTGGGCCTTTGCCGCATCCCAATAGGCTCTCTTTGACCGACCGATCTTCTTTCTGCCAAACAACCAAAGTATTGAGCCGAGCATTCACGCTATCCAATAGCTTGAACTCATAGAGCTGCCGACCATTGAGCCACTGAACGACCGAACGACCTAATGCCGAATGACCGACCATCGACACACGGACTTCAACCGAGCTAACGACCGATCGACCAACTGCACTGTAAACGACCAATAGCTCGGCATCCTCGTATCTGACTTGTGCAAAGTCGGATAGGTCGGACCCGAGCACAACCAAGTTATCTCTGAACAAGATGACTCGCCTGTTCAACCAATGCTCCTTCAATCGTCGAATCGAGCCAGCTTCCATACCATCACCCCCCAAACCCAAAAATAAAAAAAACCCAAAAATCGACCCCCAATCAAAAAACCCCAAAACACCAAGACTATACCCACTCACACCAACTATTCCCATTTGCACCCAATGGAACACCACTGTGGGGCCCACGTCATGGTTGTGTGGGGGTTTTTTGGTTGTCCGTGCACACAGTGCACGGGTTAGTTCTAGTACTCTCTACAAAAATGGACTTGTGTATAATATTTAACCAAATATGCTTCCATCACCAACATATAAAATGATCAATATGCCGCAATGTAATGCTAATAAGATATTGTTTGAGCGATGCTAGGATGAAAAGCAAAAAACTCCGTATGTGAGACTGAACTTGGTGTATGAGATCGGCCTATGATTATGGTGACAAGATAAGTACGGAGGCTAACTTAGGGAAATTTTGCAAGGTTATTTTCAACGTAACATATTTGAAGTAAAACACTAATTAATTTGGTGAGCATATATAGCAATAACATTAAGCTGCTGCAACAACAAGAAAAATAACAAAACTGTGATGCCAAATTTTTTTAGGCATATTACATGAATCATTTTCTCCCATTCTGCTAGTCCAAGGTTCCGCCACTCAAGTTCATTTACACATCCAGCTACTCATCATTACTCAATTAACTGTAAGCCTTCTGTTTCCACGTAAACAGATCGCTTATCGGGCCCTTGTTGGACATGCCCATCGGATCTCAACTTACTCTTTTTATTTAATCATCGATAGGGCCAACCTGTAACCACTTACAGGAGCAGTTGTTTCTTATCCTAGCTCTAAGAGTATTGTCACTCATCCATCTTAGCACTGTGATTTCTGCTATACTCCTTTTTTTCAGAATATGTTGTTTCTTAGTTGCCCAACATTTTGACCCAGACATCATCATTGGTCCTAAAGCACATAAATTTTTCCCTTCAACAGCATAGGTACTGTAGGAACACATAAAACCCCAGAAGCACTTTTCCACTTTAACCATCATGTGCATTAATTCTATATGCTGCATCCTTCTCAAAATTTTCATCTAGATGAATAATTGAGCCTAAATAAGCAAATTGATACTATGATGTATCTCTTCACCATCAATTCATGCTACTAGCTCGTTTCTTCTCACAACTTGGCCAAGAATCACATATCACATATTTTGTTCTTGTTCCCTTACAAAATTCACAATACTGAAACTTAAAAATTCGTATCTGGGGATAAATGAGTTTCACTGCTGATTCCTAGGTTAGAACAGAAAAACTTCTCTTGAATATGAAGACAAAGCAATACAAAAGATGGAAACAGTGGGTGAATGATATAAGATGATGAATAAGTTGGAAGAAATGAGCTCCAAATCAGATAATGGTATCAGTATCAGATGCAGATATTTAATGACAACATGGATGCTAACTATGAATTTGTTTGGTGGTATAGACTTGTTAAGTAGAAATATTCACATGGTCAAAACCATGACAATACTGCTATCAACCATGAGAAATAACTTTATAAAGTTCAAACACAGTAGCCCACTAGTAACGCGCATTTAGAGGTCCTACTACACAAGTATAGTTTAAAATGTGGATATGAACTTCTTGGGAGAATAAACCAACAAAGCAAGCAAGGAAACTCAATCCAAAAATACCTTGATTTCAAGCTCAAGTAACGACATCTGTTCGCTTATAATTGAGTGCTTGTGAGCATACTTCATTGCCGGATCAGGACCATCTGAGTTCCGCAATAAACTGAAGCGTAAAACTCCAATATGAACCCATGCAGAAGCAAGATTGTAAAGTGAGTCTGCATAGAAGTTTGAAAAAATTTGTACAGTGAGTCTGCATATAAGTTTGAAAAAAATGCACAGAAAATGAATACATAACTATATATGCAAGGTATGGGCATGTTGATCAACTGGATGAGCTAGATAATTTACCCATGATCACCCAGAGTTGACATATAAAAATGCAGTTACAAATATAACATACCACATGTCTGGTGTTCCATGTATAGTTCTTCAAGCAGAGCTTCTATAACAGGATCCACTAGGGAGGTCAAAATGCTGTGCCTTGATGATAAGATGAGTTCCTTCAAAATTTGTATCTCCTTTTGCTGCATTGGACATATACAAAGTTACCTTGAAGCAAAATAGATAAAGACTAGGTCCAAGTCTAAAGTATCATAGCTTTTTAAAGATCCATGACCGGCGCCCCGTTTACGGTTTGGGCGCGGTGTCGTTTTACCGCAAGTGCACGGTTAGTGTAGGGTGCGGGTTTATCGAACACAGGGAGGTGGATGGCTTGAGTGGCTACTAGCCTCGCTTAGGTCGTGTGCTAGCTACGCGGATGATATGGGTGGAAGTGTAGAAATAAAAGAAAGAAATGAAAAGGACACGAAATGAATCCCCGCTAACACGGGCTAGAGCACTCATGACACTTGGCATTTGACTTGATCCAGGGTGAGACATTGCCCCAAAAGGTGGTACCTAGCGTCCATGGCCCGATATTCCGGTCGGTGCCAAGCACGCTAGGCCTACCCGGTTCCGGACGGTGGGCACTCCCGTGTCCATAAACACCTTCCGCAACCGGGAGCATTAAGGCCACAATGATATCTCCCAACACTTCGTCCAAGCCGCTCCCGCGCGCGAGGACTCGATGTCTACGCTGGGGGCGTGAGCTATGGCTATGGAGTCAACCGCCAAGTTTATTCCCCCTCGGCCCGACGGTCAAAGGCGGTCTTTTTCCCGCCGATGACAATGAAACACCCCCGCGTAACCCTAATGGCCAAATTGGTCAAATGTGATTTCTAGCAATACATCGAAGCGGATCTTGACAGGACAAGCACCGGACCCCAATCCCCAACACATCTAGTGTGTTGCCGTACGAATTGGACCCAGATTGCTAGAAATCCCCATTGACACATTTCATCGAACACGTGCCATGCAACCAAGTTTAATGTAAATTCCCAAGCAACAATCCTACCCTAACCCGTATTAGGGTTCATCAATACTACTCCATGATGAAAGACATATAAACAAACAACACAAAACACACACAAACATTCATCATGAAGCAAAAGAAATACAATACAAAAAATGGAGAACAAGAGAAAGGAATACTTATCTTGAGTGAATCGTTGATCCCATACAAGACTTATTGAACAAAATACCTAATCTAAAACTAACCTAGAACTCCCAAGAGAAGGGGGGCAAAAGCCCTAAAAAACTGAGAAGAGGTCTCCCCCTTCAGTCGGCCAACTTCGAGTATTTATAGCCCCACTTCGAAACCCTAGTGGTTCGGGTCCAAACCCGCAGGAAAAGCGTCACCCGATCGGTTGACAAGTAAACCGATCGGGTGATCTGTTACAAATAACAAACAGAAAACGACGGAGCTTCACCCGGTCAGATGAACCGGTCGGGTGAGTTCTTGAGTGACCGGTTGGATCTTGGAGCCGTCGGGTGAAGCGATCGGTTGGGCGCCCGTGTCTTCAGCTCTTCAACATCAGCTACAGATGAACCGATCGGGTGAGAGTCACCCGATCGGTTGGAATTCTGCTTGAAAAAACAGAGAACAGCCGCCCGCAGAACCGGTCTGTGAACCGGTCGGGTGACTTCTTTATGAGCTGCGGCAGAGACCGGGTGGTGCACGCGTGCATCACCCGATCGGTTGGAGATGGTCAACCGACCGGGTGAGGGGCTGAAAGATGAATTCTTTGACGTTTGACCCCCTGGATCACGCGTGACTCCTCCCGTTGCTCCGGGGACTTGGGATATCGTCATTAAACGTCCCCTACATGGTCAATCTCCTGCAAACATGGGCAAACAAGGAAAAGTGAAGGAAAACGAGAAAATACGAGAAAACGAATAAAAGACGACGGAAAAACACGGGGAAACACGGAAGAAAACGTGCGCAAATATATGAAATATAAACGCACGTCAAAATCCCCCAAGCTGAACTCTTCCTCGTCCTCGAGGAAGACGAGTGCGAGTAGGAGCTCGGAGGGAGAAAATAGAGAGAAGGAGAGAAAAAGAGAATTCTATATCCTAGATCGCCCGTAAGGGCCAACAAAATCAAACACGCCACACGAAGCAAGCATACGACAAAACACAACACTAAACCAAGGAATGTGAGTCCAAACAAGTGTCGTGGGCCCACGCGGTGAAGCGCAAGTGAGCGTGGTCGTGTGATAGCAAACGGTGTCACTATCTACATTGTGCAATAAAGCTCGATATACACAAATCCAAGATATGACCCAAATATCGATTCGAATTGAATAAAGCGGTGAATATATAGTTCAAGCATGCATGAGAATAGAGAGAGAATCGAAACATATCATGTGTCAGGGACTCCACAACTAGGGTTAAGGAAATCACCACACTAAAGCCTAGATAATAGCCAAAAAGTTCCTAAGCCAAGTGTTTTCGAAAACGATGGGGGTTGAGATGATGAGGAGAAGAACACTCGGTGCAAATTCTCGCCTTCCCTTTATTCTCGGCAAGTAGGAAAATATTCACACGGGAATTTTTTTGGGTTTTGGGTATTTGCATATTTTTTTGGCTTTTTGGCTATACAATCTTTTTCTTTTCTTTTCTTTTTGGGTTTTTCATTTCTTTTCTCCCATTTTTTTTGGATTTTTGGGTTTTTGGCTATACACTTGTGTACTCTCCCAAGTGGGAGAACGGTACACGACGAGGGGATTTGCACCAAGTAAAACAAAAAAGAAATCGGAATCTAAACACTTGGGCAAAGGAAACTATTCTCGCTAATTAGAGCATGGCCTAAATGGGTTATCCTAGTCCTTAATTGTGGAATCCCGACACATGCGAAATGAAGTATACGATATATATAGCATGCATATAGAAGCAGACATTAGAAGCAAATACCGCATATTCAATATCGAAGCATGATAATCTAGGGGTCAACCAAGGGTAGGTATATAAATCAACATCACAAAGTAGAAGCACACTATAAGCTAGACACGACACACGACTCACATAAAAGCAAAGTGGACCCACGAAGCGTGAAATGCAAGAGGACTCGATAACCTAGGGTTAGTGAGTGTGATTATCGATGCCATGCTAGGTGTGTGTGATTTTGTGGCACTTCATCATATGGGGTCATCTCTAGGAGAGAGAGAGAGAACAAAAGATGAGAAGAAAAAGAAAAACACGATGGAAAACGACTCAAAAACGAAGAAAAACGACACAAATGACGCACGAAGTGCGACTCCCCCAAGCTAAAACTTGCATTGTCCTCAATGCAATAGTAGTGAATACGGGAGGGCAATGAAAATGGGGGGGAGTTGCGCACCGACACAGAAAATGAAAAACACGAAAAACACATGAGCGAAACTAAAAAATAAGACACACGAAAACATGCACACAAATCGATTTCCCCCAAGCTGAACATGACAATGCTAGCAAAATGATATGATCAATGTGATGCAGAAATATGCTCGGGGAAAATCGGAAAAGAAAGAAATCAGAATGCAGGAGAGACAGTCTGCTCGTTCTTTTCTGAAGAGGATGTGGGGTGAGATGATAGAAGGGCACGACATGAAGGGTTATTATGATGCAAAAGCAAATCCTAGATACGCTCCCCTTGCTAATGAGAGGAGACGAGATTATTCAAATCTAAACTAGAAAGCGGTAAATTTTTACACTACTGGATTAGGATACACCTGAGCATAGGCGGATCCAAGATCTGAAGTGGGGCAGGTAGCTGCTCTAACTGCTCCTTCTGTGGCTCCGCTAGAAGCGCTGTGCCACGTGTGCCAATGGACCCAAGCAATGCACCTCCAAGCATCCCTCGTAGGTGTCCACCTGCGACCTGCAAAGGACGAGGTGCATTAGTCCACGGCAAAAAATCTTTCCCCAAAATAAAAGTATCCCAGAGATAATCGTCAAAATAAGATTGAAAAATAGTGAAAGTGTGACGAATACTCCCTGAGAATGGGTCGCTATCCTCTATACTAGCGACGACCAAATCCTTGCTCTCCATGAGAAGTGGCTCTCCAGGTGGTGACACACCGCAGCATACCTCAGGGGAAGTAGATCCCGTGTCCTGCGAGAGATATGGTATGTCAAATATATACGAGTCTAAAGAAATAGGAAGTGAAAAGCGAGACTCAAAAGTGGAGTGAGAGTGAGTATGAAAATCTCCCTGAATAGGGGCAATATGCTCAAGTAGATGCTCAGCCGCAGAAGAAGTGGAGCGTGACGGTAGAGGTAGATGTGGCTCGGGCTCCATGAAGTGGATGATCGTATCCAAGCCCTCATGCACATCCTCCTCGATGATATGCTCATGCTCCTCCATCTGCCCGATGTCCTGAATGACATCCTCATGGTTGACCACCGACCAAGGAGGAAGCTGTGACAGAGATGGCTGTGGAGGTGGATGTGGAGCGGACCCCTCGTATGTGGTCGTGGTGTCGTCGTCCTCACGCACATCCTCCTCGCCGGTATGCATAAGCTCTGTGGTCTCCTCGGTGCTCTCATAGGACTCATATGGGGTTTCCAAATAGAGATGACAAGTCTCTCCCACAGATCCTAGAGACATCTCCCCATCCTCACTATCATCATTAAAAAATGCTTCGTCATCCAAGTGGTAATGATGGAAAAATGGGGGGTCGGCATGAGATGTGTCTATTGTGGCCGACGGCATGGTAGTCTCAACCATGAAAGTAGGTATATCCTCTCCTTCATCCCCTCTCTTTGGCGTAGTCTCGGTAATTGGTGACATCACGTTTTGTAAGAATTGGCCTTGATTAAACAAGGCACCTTCAAGGAGAGATACGAGACTTGATTCTTCTTGTGGTGGTGGTGGGATATAAGGCTGAGGAAATGGATGGGAGGTGTTTGGGTTATGGTTGTGGGAAAATATATGGCCTTGGTGTGGGGGGAGGCTCTCAAGGCAATCATAATACACGTGCCCCGCCATCCCACAAGTCTCACAAACCAAAAATGAATAGGGATTGTAGCCTCTCATCTGAGCATCGAAATTTGATCTCCACATGGTTACACCAAAGACACCTGGACAACAAAAATAAGAAAACTAGAGAGGAGCGTCAATAGCACAAGAAAATAACAAAAAGATAATATAATGGTGGGGGAAAAATTTCTTGTTTATTGAATATTTTTTTTAAATAAAAAAAGGAAAAAGAAATTTTTTTGTGTTTTTATGCGTAGTCTAACGAACCCAAGCTAAGCTAATATCAAACCGAACGCCTCCCCGGCAACGGCGCCAAAAACTTGACCGGCGCCCCGTTTACGGTTTGGGCGCGGTGTCGTTTTACCGCAAGTGCACGGTTAGTGTAGGGTGCGGATTTATCGAACACAGGGAGGTGGATGGCTTGAGTGGCTACTAGCCTCGCCTAGGTCGTGTGCTAGCTACGCGGATGATATGGGTGGAAGTGTAGAAATAAAAGAAAGAAATGAAAAAGACACGAAATGAATCCCCGCTAACACGGGCTAGAGCACTCATGACACTTGGCATTTGACTTGATCCAGGGTGAGATATTGCCCCAAAAGGTGGTACCTAGCGTCCATGGCCCGATATTCCGGTCGGTGCCAAGCACGCTAGGCCTACCCGGTTCCGGACGGTGGGCACTCCCGTGTCCATAAACACCTTCCGCAACCGGGAGCATTAAGGCCACAATGATATCTCCCAACACTTCGTCCAAGCCGCTCCCGCGCGCGAGGACTCGATGTCTACGCTGGGGGCGTGAGCTATGGCTATGGAGTCAACCGCCAAGTTTATTCCCCCTCGGCCCGACGGTCAAAGGCGGTCTTTTTCCCGCCGATGACAATGAAACACCCCCGCGTAACCCTAATGGCCAAATTGGTCAAATGTGATTTCTAGCAATACATCGAAGCGGATCTTGACAGGACAAGCACCGGACCCCAATCCCCAACACATCTAGTGTGTTGCCGTACGAATTGGACCCAGATTGCTAGAAATCCCCATTGACACATTTCATCGAACACGTGCCATGCAACCAAGTCTAATGTAAATTCCCAAGCAACAATCCTACCCTAACCCGTATTAGGGTTCATCAATACTACTCCATGATGAAAGACATATAAACAAACAACACAAAACACACACAAACATTCATCATGAAGCAAAAGAAATACAATACAAAAAATGGAGAACAAGAGAAATGAATACTTATCTTGAGTGAATCGTTGATCCCATACAAGACTTATTGAACAAAATACCTAATCTAAAACTAACCTAGAACTCCCAAGAGAAGGGGGGCAAAAGCCCTAAAAACTGAGAAGAGGTCTCCCCCTTCAGTCGGCCAACTTCGAGTATTTATAGCCCCACTTCGAAACCCTAGTGGTTCGGGTCCAAACCCGCAGGAAAAGCGTCACCCGATCGGTTGACAAGTAAACCGATCGGGTGATCTGTTACAAATAACAAACAGAAAACGACGGAGCTTCACCCGGTCAGATGAACCGGTCGGGTGAGTTCTTGAGTGACCGGTTGGATCTTGGAGCCGTCGGGTGAAGCGATCGGTTGGGCGCCCGTGTCTTCAGCTCTTCAACATCAGCTACAGATGAACCGATCGGGTGAGAGTCACCCGATCGGTTGGAATTCTGCTTGAAAAAACAGAGAACAGCCGCCCGCAGAACCGGTCTGTGAACCGGTCGGGTGACTTCTTTATGAGCTGCGGCAGAGACCGGGTGGTGCACGCGTGCATCACCCGATCGGTTGGAGATGGTCAACCGACCGGGTGAGGGGCTGAAAGATGAATTCTTTGACGTTTGACCCCCTGGATCACGCGTGACTCCTCCCGTTGCTCCGGGGACTTGGGATATCGTCATTAAACGTCCCCTACACGGTCAATCTCCTGCAAACATGGGCAAACAAGGAAAAGTGAAGGAAAACGAGAAAATACGAGAAAACGAATAAAAGACGGCGGAAAAACACGGGGAAACACGGAAGAAAACGTGCGCAAATATATGAAATATAAACGCACGTCAATCCACCTAAGATGTTCTTATTGAGTGTTATTGTATTGGGTGTGTGTGTAAAGAAAAGCAAGGGATAATATAAATAGGAAGGGTTAGCTCATTTGGGGGCTAATCACTATTTTTCCCAAAAGTCTACATGGTATCAGAGCCAAACACCAAAAAACCCTAGCCCTAAAAACCCTAAAACCCAAAAACAGCCGCCGCTTGCCGCGTCCTCTCCGCCTGCTTGCCGTGCCGCGACCCTTCCTTCGTATCGACGCCGCCACCTGCTGCGTAGGCCGCCGCCGCCGCCTGCTGCGTAGGCCGCCGCCGCCGCCTGCTGCGCAGGCCGCCGCCGCTGCCGCTGCCGCGGCTGATTCGCTGCTGCCTTGCCGCGTGCTGCCGCCGCTGATTCTCATTCTCTGCTGATTCTCTGCTACAAAGGAGGATCCTAAAAACCCCTAACCCTAGATCTATGGTCGAGCCATGAAGATGACTCCATAGATTTACGGTTAGGGTATGACCTAGAAGAAGAGAATGAGAAGTGGATCTGCGGATCTAAGAAGGGAGAAAGGAGAAATCTGCGGATCTGGAGAGATGGGGGACAATCTTACCTCAGCTGACATGAAGGCCTTCATTGGAGAGATAACGAAGCTGCTTGCTTCGAAGGAGTTGGGATCCTCGAGTGGATCGATGCCTTCACGACCTATGCAGAAGCTGGAATTGATGCCCAATGATGTGAAATTGGAAGGGACGAAGAATTACCTCAGTTGGTCCAGGAGAGTGCTTCTCATCCTGAAGTCAAAGGGGTTAGAAGGCGTCGTTCTGGGTTCATGCAAGGAACCGACAGATAAGGATGTGGATGATTGGAAAGTCTGGAGCACCACCAACTCACTGGTGGCTGCTTGGTTGATGACATCGATGGTCCCACCCATTGCTGGGATGGTGGAGGCCATAGAGAGTGCTGCTGGGATATGGAGTATGGTGGAGAAAATGTATTCTGGAGCAGGGAATGTGATGCTCATAATGGAGGTGCAGGGCAAGGTCGACACCTTGAAGCAGTGGGAGATGTCTATCCTAGCCTACTCTGCGGAGTTGAAAAGGCTGTGGTCAGAGTTAGACCACTATGACCCTATTGATCTGCCTGATCCTAGGAGTGCTACGATACACAGGAAGTGGGTGGAGCGTAGGCGTGTGACACATTTTCTGAGGAACCTGAGTGGAGATTTTGAGGTCAGGAGGGCGAGTATGTGTCACTTATCCTCCATCCTATCTCTGGAGGAGGCCATAGCTGCAATGGCACAGGAAGAGACCAGACTGAGAGTTATGAAGGATGAGGGTACTCAGGTCACTCGGGCTGCACTGGCTGTACCGGCAGTAGCAGCAGTGAGCGAGGATTGAGAGTGCTACACCTGTGGGGTGAAGGGGCACCTGAGCTTTAACTGCCCTCAGAAGGGTAGTGGACGAGGACGTGGCACTGGAGGCAGAGGAGGAGGTCGTTGGGGCCGTGGAGGCCGAGGACGAGGTCGCGGCGGCCCACGTGCCAACTTTGCTACTGCTGATGGACGACATGAGACAGTGATGATTGAGGCTACGCCAGCTGAGGCGTCAGACCTAGAGCAGCGAAGACAGTCCAGGTCTACTACCGAGAGCTCGGAGAGTCATGCAGACCAGGCTGGGGATATTGCTTCGCCATTCGGTAACTTTGCCCACTTCGCTCACACAGGATCAGGTAACCGATTAGCCCTTTCATGTAGAGATCATATAGAGTGGATTATTGACTCAGGTGCATCTAGTCATGTGTCAGGTGCATATAGACAGTTTTCCACTTATAAACCACATACCATTCATGAAACTGTTCAGGGTACATCCCAACCCATTAGAGGGATTGGCACTATTCAGTGCACCCCCTCCATACGCCTCTCTTCAGTCCTTCACGTCCCATCATTTCCAGTCAACCTCTTATCTGTTGGCTCTATTGTTGATGATCTCGACTGTAGCATTACTTTTGACTCTACTCATTGTGTTTTGCAGGAAAGGAAGACTGGGAGGAGGCTTGGGACTGGCGTCAGGCGTGATGGACTGTGGTATCTTGACAGAGCTAGTGGGGATGCTGCACTGGCTGTCGTTGGTGGAGAGAAGGAAAGGGATGTACTTTTATTACATTGTCAGTTGGGACACCTGCCTTTTGATATTTTGAGTAAAATGTATCCCGATATTTTGAATAGAGTGAATGAAATGAATTTGAAATGTGATGCATGTGAATTTGGGAAACACACTAGGACATCATATCCTAGTGTGGGGATGAGGAGTGTAGAGAGATTTCATCTTATTCACTCAAATGTTTGGGGGCCCTGTCCAGTGACTTCAGTAAGTGGGTTCAGGTGGTTTATCACTTTCATAGACTGTCATTCTCGGATGACATGGCTTTACATGATGAAAAACAAAGGCGAAGCGTTGAAGTGTTTTCAGGACTTCCATAGAAGTGTCAGAAATGTGTATGAGGCCAAGATCCATGTCTTGAGAACGGATAATGGGACAGAGTATGTAAACAAGGAGTTTGCATCTTATCTATCTGAGAGTGGGATAACTCATCAAACCACTTGTCCCAACACCCCTCAACAGAACGGAGTTGCTGAGAGGAAAAATAGACACTTGTTGGAGGTAACTAGGTCACTCATGCTTACCATGAATGTACCTAAGATATTGTGGAGTGAAGCAGTGATGAAAGCTACCTATCTCATCAACAGGATGCCTTCGCGGATCCTTGGTATGAAATCTCACCAAAAGTGTTTGGATGCACATGCTTTGTGAGGGATCATAGACCTTCTGTGGGGAAGCTGGATGCTCAGGATATTAAATGCATATTTGTTGGGTATCCTTCAAATCAGAAAGGCTATAGGTGTTGGAGTCCCTCAGAAAGAAGGCTGTTTGTGAGTATGGATGTGACGTTCAGGGAGACTGAGCCTTTTTATGGAGGACTGACAGATTCTACATCAGTATTTGATACTGGTGCCTCTCCAAGCACAGGAGGAGCTGGTCGAGAGGGGGAGACTGATGACAGGAGGGTAGTGGTTGGACTTATACCGTGTCCTGTTGGGCCTACTGGTACTGGTCCTGATAGCAGGGAGGAGGAAAGGACCTTGGTGGAAGAGGAGGAAGACAGGTTGTATGGCAGGAAATATAGCAGGAGACAGAAGGATAGTCATGGCGATGGAGAACAACATGAAGACATCTTCCCCACTGAAGAACCACTAGCTCCACAGCCACATGTCGAGATTGATCAGTCTATCACGCCTGCTCGAGTCCCGACTTCCTTACTGCCTTCCTCTCCTATCACGGATGGTAACCTTTCTTTGCCTTCCTCTAGTTTAGACCTTCCACTTGCATCTCGTAGGGAGCCTCGTATCAATGCCGGCAGGCCTCCTGTACGGTATGGATATGAGACTGATATTGCTAATCATGTCTCCTATGCGTCTCTTACACCTGCATATATGGCTATCATTGCATCCTTACAGTCTATCCCTATACCAAGTGATTGGCGAGTGGCAAAGCAACATCCACAGTGGAAGAAAGCAATGCTCGAAGAACTTGAGGCACTGGAGAAGAACAAGACATGGAGACTTGTCTCACTTCCAGCAGGGAAGAAAGCTGTGGCTGCAAGTGGGTATTCACAATAAAGCAAACTGCAGAAGGGAAGGTGGACAAGTACAAGGCGAGGTTGGTTGCCAAGGGCTACAGTCAGACTTATGGGATTGATTATGATGAGACATTTGCCCCAGTGGCAAAGATGAGTACTGTGAGAATACTGATATCCTGTGCAGCGAATTTTGGATGGAAATTGCATCAGTTGGATGTAAAAAATGCCTTCTTACATGGAGACTTACAGGAGGAGGTATACATGGAGATTCCACCTGGCTTTAGTACACAACAGACGATGGGAAAGGTGTGTAGACTGGACAAGTCTTTGTATGGGCTGAAGCAATCTCCAAGGGCATGGTTCGACAGATTCAGGCGTGCAGTCATCACTATGGGCTACAAGCAGAGTAATGGTGATCATACTGTATTCTATAGACATTCAGGACAGCTGATTACTCTTTTGGCTGTATATGTTGATGATATTATTATCACTGGAGATGATGAAGAGGGGATCTCTCACTTGAAGGTAAGGTTGGCGAGAGAATTTGAGGTCAAGGACCTTGGACAGTTGGGGTATTTCCTTGGACTGGAGATTGCCAGGTCCAGGAAGGGTATAGTCCTCTCACAGAGGAAGTATGCCCTGGATTTACTGGCTGAGACTGGTATGTTGGGGTGTCGTCCAGCAGTTACTCCTATTGATCAGAATCATAGGTTGCATTCACAATCAGGGGAGCCAGTAGACAAAGAAAGGTACCAGAGACTTGTTGGACGCATTATCTACTTATGCCATACCAGACCTGACATTGCTTATGCTATCAGTGTGGTAAGTAGATACATGCATGATCCTAGGACTGGACATATGGAGGCAGTCTTCAGGATACTGAGGTATCTGAAGAATAGTCCAGGAAAAGGCATATTATTTGGTAGTCATGGTCACATGAATGTGACAGGCTACTGTGATGCGGATTGGTCCAGTTGCCTAGATGATAGGAGATCGACCTCGGGCTACTGTGTGTTTGTTGGGGGCAACTTGGTCTCTTGGCGCAGCAAGAAACAGGATTTGGTGGCTCGTTCCACTGCAGAGGCAGAGTATCGTGCTATGGTGCTTAGTACCTGTGAGATGATCTGGTTAAGATCACTCCTATATGAGCTACGCCTGCTAAGAGAAGGACCATTGCGGTTGTTGTGTGATAACAAGTCAGCAATTAATATTGCCAACAACCCAGTGCAACATGATAGAACGAAGCACATAGAGATTGACAGGTTCTTCATTAAAGAGAGACTGAACAAGAAACAGTTGGAGATCTCCTATATTACCTCTGGACAGCAACTAGCAGATTGCTTACAAAGGGGTTGAACTCTAAAGGAGTAGAGGATGCTTGTAACAAGATGGGCATGATAAATTTCTTTTGCTCATCTTGAGGGGGAGTATTGAGTGTTATTGTATTGGGTGTGTGTGTAAAGAAAAGCAAGGGATAATATA
>CM061138.1:138765227-138780573 GCA_030789695.1 Scilla litardierei | reverse complement strand
TGCAAATCCCAGACCATCATTATACAAAACAAGGAAAAGAAAAAAACAGAAAAAGAAAACTAAAATGCAAAAGAGACCAGATGAAAGCAACCCATGTAGTGATTGTGATCCATTAATTAGTGTGGTGTATGCTGTTAAGTTTTTTAAGGACTTATGCCTAATGGTTGCATTAGTTGCTATGTTTGATGCTTTGCTAATGTATTTCATCGAACTTTATGTCTCTGGTCTAGTCTTGATAACTGTGATCAATATTTGAACTAAAGACCACGTTTAGCCATTTTTCTAAGTTTTGTTTCTCATATAGATAGATCCAAGCTTATTCCTCCACTATCATGTTTCTTTGGAAAGCATTATTTCCAGAACAGGAGTCTTGATTTTTACTGTGGTGTAATTTATTTACAATATCAAGATGATATATCAAATCTGTATTACTGTACGTTATTGCATTTGATGGTTTCATAGAATGTTTGTGTGATGTATAACAGGGATCTGGTAGAGGTTCTATTGATTCTCACTTATGGAATTTGGAAAACTATGGATGGGGCGAGGCCACAAAAATTGCAGATGATATATCCCGTAACGATGAGCAGCTTTTTGGCATCAACCCGTTCTACATTACTAAAGGTCGTCCGCATTTTAATTTAGATACACTCTAGTTCTGTACTAACCTTTTTTGATGTGTAAGCCCTAATATTTGGTCTTTGTTGAGTATCATCATAAGTCTATAATGAGTAACAATTTTCATATGAGTGAAGCTTCCAATTCATTAAAGATTTTACTTCTTTTCTGGGTTTATTAGCTATGTACATTTCTGCATACACAACAGCTAATAGGACAAATAGCAACACACCATTACCTCAGAAGTTTTATGTTTATTATGAATCCGTTCGTTCCATTTAGCTCAAATAAGAGCCATGCCATCTATTAGCAGTATCAATTTCACTGTCCACATCTTAGTATTTTATTTTATATTTTATTTTCTATTAAGTCCATGAGCAGACACCAATCTTTGGGATGACGGCTATGATGATGATGATGATGATGATGATGATGTTTTATATGCCTGATCTGTCAACTGTATTCCTATCATTTTTGCCGCGCTTGTCTATCCTTTATGTGTCCAAGCCATCTTGAATAATTCATGGATATTTTCTGCTGAGTTTTTTGCTTTTAAAAACTTACTAATACTGGGATCATTCTTAACCTTTCTTTCTGTGTATTGCCTGTTAAGAATCTCACTTGTCATTTCCACTACACTAATTTGTTTTTCAAAAATATTTTGGCTTTTACTTGTTCACCACTCATTCAATTATTGGTCTTATAGCCATCTTATAAAAAATTTCCATTGAACTTCATGGTTGTTTAACCGTCACCTTGTAGTCCGGACATGCTTTCCACTTCAATCTATCCTTGATTGGTCTTAAAATAGCATCAGCATTCTCATTATCATTGTGCATCTAGAGTTCTAAATGTGTGCTTTGCATAATGAAATGTGCGCTTGGTTTCTTTTAGCAATTATGTTAACGTTATATGTGGAAGTTATATGTGGAAGTCTATTAAATTTGAGTTGTAAACTTTACACTATTTAATTAAATTTCTTTAGGCCAGCATGTTTGTAAAAGCAAGGGGTTTGAATTCCTGGCTCCTACCACATGTAGAAATGCATTGCGAGTATTGCGTGCAATGCAACTTCATAAACCTGGTATGCAAATGTTATATTTTGTTGTTTTTAGTTCTTTTGTTTCTAATATGCATCGGAAGCTCATGTTTCAAGGTTTTTACTGTTTCAGTTTTACTGGAAGGTAGTCCCGGTGTAGGAAAAACAAGTTTAGTTGTTGCTGTGGCAGAATACTCCGGCCATAATGTTGTCCGGATCAACCTTTCTGAACAGGTCATAATTCTCTGACAATATCATTTCATCAGTTTCATGTGATCTAAGAGGCACTGATTCTTACCTAACAACTTCAACTCATGGTTTTACCCAGAGTGATATGATGGATCTATTGGGATCAGACCTGCCAGTTGAGGGTGAGAATGGGATGGAATTTGCTTGGTCTGATGGGATACTTCTCCAGGTTGAGTTCTTATCGTCTTTTGTTGATCAACCTCTAAGTAAAGTTAGAAGCTCAACCTGAGTTGTACTTGGTTACTTTTGTGCAGGCACTGAAGGATGGGAGCTGGGTTCTATTAGATGAACTCAATCTTGCTCCTCAGCCTGTTTTGGAGGCATATACACTATGCTTTTCTGTTTCCCTTTTTGTTCTCTTTCTTTATTCAGCTGACTTCGTTTTTGACAAACACATGACATCCGAATTGCAGGGGTTGAATGCTATACTTGACCACCGTGCCGAGGTCTATATTCCTGAACTTGGGTTGACCTATAAATGTCCCCCATCCTTTAGAGTTTTTGCATGTCAGAATCCATCTTCTCAGGGTGGCGGGAGGAAAGGTCTTACAAAGTCATTTCTCAATCGCTTCACTAAGGTTGGCCAAGTTAAAATTAGCATTACCGACCCGGGGAAAAATTGACAAATAAGATTTATCCTTTTCTTTCGTTTGGCAAAATGCTTAGTGTGTCATTCATATGTTTCTATTTCCAGGTTTACGTGGATGAGTTATCTGTCAATGATTATCTTTTCATCTGTCAGTCACGACACCGTTCAATACCAACATCAGTTCTATCTAAGCTGATTTTGTTTAACAACCGCCTTTATGAGGATACCATGTTATTTAACAAGTTTGGTCAGGAAGGTTCTCCCTGGGAGTTCAATCTGCGCGATGTCATCCGGTCATGCCAAATAATAGAGGGTACATTTCTTGTTCTTATAAATAAAATTCTTTAGTTTTCATTATAAATTAATGTTTAACCTAGTTACAATCTGGCTTGCAAGTAGTACTGTCAACAAATTTTCATTTTATGTTGCTGAGTTTATTATTATGATTATGACATTGATTATTTTGACTTGAAGGTGCGCCTGAACGTACAAAGATGGACAGCTTTTTAAACATTGTTTACCTTCAGAGGATGCGTACTGCTAATGACCGCAAAGAAGTTATGAAGCTTTATGAAGAAGTTTTTGGCGTAAAGCCCTCGATAGTAGAGTCCCCAGAACTTCATATCAGTCCCCAGAACGTGATTGTAGGAAGTGCATGTGTTCAAAGAAACCATTTTCAGCCTCAAAAATCTTTGAAACATCAGCTTCACTTGCTCCCTGGGGTTTGTCACATCTTGGAAGCTATTGCTCAGTGTGTACAGAAGCAATGGTTGTGTATTTTAGTTGGCCCACATTCATCAGGAAAGACATCTCTGATTCGGTTACTTGCTCAACTCACAGGGAACACATTGATTGAGTTGAATCTTTCTTCCGGAACTGATGTTTCAGAGTTACTTGGATGCTTTGAGCAGTATAATTCATTTCGCATATTTAGAGAGGTGATATCACAACTTGAACATTATATTGATGAGTATTTTGCTCTACAGTTGGAATTAAGCTGGAGGGATTTGATTAATGAAAGGAAAAGTTTGTTCAACAAATGGTTTGCTTTCTTGACATCCAGTAACTACAACTCTTCTATGTCTATCTCTTCTTTTGCATCGTCATGGAATAATGGATCCTGCGGATCACTTAGCCCATTAATTGAGATTCTTGAAGCGCTGAAGGGTGACATGGAAAACTTCAACTTGCCAGTCTCTTGGTCATGCACTGACCTGAACCGAATGTTAAAGACTGTTTTGGACTTGCTGCAGAACAAGAAGATACTACAACCTGCAAAATTTGAATGGGTAGCTGGAGATCTGATCAAGGCCATTGAGCATGGTGACTGGGTTGTTTTAGACAATGCCAATCTTTGCAATCCCACGGTTTGTTGATCACCCTTTTTTGGATATGCTCTAAACCTACTATTTTCATGCTTCACCCCTTAGTGTACACCGAGTTCTGTTCTAAGTAGTTAATATTTAGAATTTTACTTTTTTTACTTGCAGGTTCTTGATAGGATCAACTGCTTGGTTGAACAAGATGGATCTATTACAGTTAATGAACGAGGGCTTGTTGATGGGAAGCCTGTGAAACTTGTTGCTCATCCTAAATTTCGAATGTTCCTCACTATGGATCCAAAGAATGGTGAAGTTTCAAGAGCAATGAGAAACAGAGGGTTAGAGATATTTATGATGAATCCATACTGGTTTGCCAAGACAAAATATACTGGTTTTGACAACAGTGAGATAGATGATGTAAAGAGGTTCCTTGTTCTTTCTGGTATACCTTTCAACCGGTTGATTTTGGTAATGAGTGAAGCCCATATGTACGCAAAGAATGCAGGATCACATCTAGGTGTGCGCATTACTCTACTGGAGCTCAGCCGTTGGATTCAGCTATTACAGCAGCTTCTGATGAATGGCAATCAGCCTGGTTGGAGTCTTCAATTAAGCTGGGAGCACACATACCTATCTTCATTGGGAGAAGTTGAAGGAAGGGACATAATTGAACAAGCAAAAGTGTCATGTTTGTCTGATACCCAGTGGGATAAATCAGATGCACCATTATTATGTTCCTTGTCATTGCCAGGGGGATGGCCATCACCAAATTCAGTTAGAGATATAGTGTGCTACTCAAAAGAGGCATGCATACGCAAGAATTGTGTCTATTTGGAATTTCTTGGTTCTCAATGCGCATCTTATAAATTAAATGTTTCCCAAAATGGTTCTTTCTTATCGGAAAAATACATGAATGTGAGTCCATCTTTATTGCCAGTAAATACAGTACAACATCTTCTGTTCCCAAATACCCAGTTTTCACAGAAGCTTGCAGAATATGACGTGGCTTTGATCAACAAGATGCTATTTTTCGCTGCAAATTGGACACTTGAACAGGCAACTGAAGAGGATTTCCCTCTTTATGCCCGATGGTTCGCGTGGTTCAATATGAAATTGCAGCCATATTGTTACTTTTTTGAATCATTCTTGAAAATTCTTGATGAAGAACGGGACCATCCCATTTGGATTTGCGTTTTAAATTGTCGGAAAAAGATAATATCTCATCTTAAACTAGATGTGCATGAACCACCCATTCCGTTGCTTTCAGCAAAGTTGGTTGAGTTGGCTGGTACAGATGGGTCGCTGACAAAATTCAAGAAGCTGCTGGACACTGCCATACAATGTGTGCATTTATTGCGATTTACTTGCCAGCAATGGAAAGATGAAGCTGATTATGCAAAAGATGGAGAGGTATTCATGTCTTCAATATTGCCAGTGCTGAACTCTCTTAGATGTTTGGAACGTGAGGTACTTGGAGTAGTTGCAGAATCACGAAAACTTGTACATGCCTACTCAAATCTGCTTGAACATCATATATTACTTTGGAAAAGTTTTACATCATCTAAATTTGAACTATTGTCGTTACATTGGCATTGGCTTAAAAAAGAAGCACTGAGGCTGCAGTCTAGATTCCCAGAAGCAGTGGGTGCTTTACTGGTAAGTTGCCATACATATTTGGTCCTTACAGTGTAACATGCTTTCCTAGAAGAGTTCACAGCTGACGATGATGTTGATGCAGAGGGAGGGACTAAACCTCAAGAATATTCCGGGTTGCACTTGTTGATAAAAAACCGTTGTCGCCCTGCGGAACAACAAGCCCTAACAACTAGCTAGGGAGCTAAAGCTTGAAAAATAGGGGCACACAACAAACCAAACAACCAATCCCTCTTCGGATCTTGTGTAAGCAAATTAGTAAGCGAAATACGACAATCTCAATTTGCAGAAAGTAAATGAGGCGGAGGATTTTACCCTGGTTCGGTTGCGAACAACCTACTCCAGCATTCCGAGACGATCCACTACTAATCAAGGCGAGCACACGAGCTTACACCACCACCTTCTCCTTCACACTCTTGTGAGTAACAACTTGGCAATTCCAAGCCCCCACAAATCTCACAAAGGAAGAAGAAAAGAAAGCGCAACACTAGAAGATCAACACTCTTCTACACTCTCTAAAGCTCTCACACTTTCTCACCTCTGAAAATGGACGGCAGCAACGGCTTCTTTGGAACACCAACACATCTCTTCTTCACTCTCTGAAAACAAAACTGCAAGCACTCTTTTTTCCAGAGAGCTCTCTGTGAAATGATGGCATGCCCTCTGAAAACCAAAGAGGAGCACCTCATTTTTTGCTCTCTGTCGACACCAGAGACAGCCCAACAAAACCCATTTAAGTCCCAACTACTAACATAAATGCATGTCCCCTTCTCCACTGTGAATGGAGACTTTGAAGCATTCAAAAAACAACACTCTACCTTGCTACAAAGTCTCCAGCACTGCATCCAAGCTCTACCTTGATCAAAACATCATGGTCACTCCACGGACCTCCTCGTCGTCTCGGAATCTGCGCCCTTCGGCGCCACACTCAAGCCAAACAGATCAAGCTCAAGCAGGTCTTGAGCTTGATGGCGGGAACGGGCTTGGTGAACATGTCTGCAGGGTTCCTCTCAGTTGGGACCTTCTGAAGCTCTATCTGTTTGCTCTCCTCCTCTAGGAAGCAATCACGGACCTCAATGTGCTTCGTCCTCGAACTGTAAGCCTGATGCTTCGCAAGATGAATGGCACTCTGGCTATCGCTGAAAACCAACGACAAACTCTGCGGCAACCCCAAATCTTCTAGCAGACATCTCAAATACTTGGCCTCCTTCACCGCTTCCACTGCGGCAATCAACTCGGCCTCCGTGGTTGACAACGCAACCACTGACTGTAGGACAGATCGCCATGACACTGCTGCGGTGCCCAACGTGAACACGTAACCTGTGGTCGATCTCCGCCTGTCCCTGTCACCAGCATAATCAGAATCACAGTACCCTGTCAGCACCACACCGTCACCTCTGCCAAAGTGCAAACCGACACCAACTGTGCCTCGCAGATATCGCAATATCCACTTGACGGCCTGCCAATGCTCCTTGCCTGGGTTCGCCATATATCTGCTCACTACTCCCACGGCCTGTGCAATATCTGGACGCGTGCAAACCATCGCGTACATCAAACTCCCAACTGCACTAGCATATGGTACCTGAGACATAACCTTCCTATCATCATCGGTGCTCGGCGACTGCAACGCCGATAGCTGAAAGTGAGCTCCAAGAGGTGTCCCCACGGGCTTCGCACTCTCCATTCCATAACGGACGAGCACCTTCTCAATATACCCCTTCTGCGACAACCTCAACTCACCCTTCCTCTTGTCCCGGGATATCTCCATCCCTAGGATTTTCTTCGCCGGGCCCAAATCCTTCATATCGAACTCCTTGCCCAACTTCACCTTTAGCTTCTTGACCTCCGACATGTTTGAGGAAGCAATCAACATGTCGTCAACATAAAGTAACAGGTAGATGCGCGAGCCATCATCCAATGTGCGCACATATACACACTGATCCTTCACGCTCCGCTGAAAATCTACACCCATCATGAAGCTATCAAATCGCTTGTACCACTGTCTGGGTGACTGTTTCAACCCGTACAAGGATTTCCTCAACCTGCAGACCATCCTCTCCTTACCTTCCACCATGAACCCCTCTGGCTGGTGCATGTAAATCTCCTCATCCAAATCACCGTGCAGAAAAGCGGTCTTGACATCGAGTTGCTCCAACTCCATGTCCATGGATGCTACTAGTGCCAACAAAATACGAATGGAAGTGTGTCTCACCACTGGAGAAAATATCTCATTGTAGTCCTCTCCCTTCCTCTGTGCAAAACCCTTAGCCACTAGCCTTGCTTTGTACCGTACATCACCACCATCTTCGGTCGAGCTTTCCTTTACCTTATAGATCCACCTACATCCAATGGCACGCCTCTCATGTGGTAGAGGCACTAAATCCCACGTGTCATTGTGGTGGAGAGACTCCATCTCTTCCTCCATAGCTCCTTGCCAATTCGCTGCATCACTCGAGCTAATGGCTCCACTGTAGGTCATAGGCTCCTCGTGCTCAATGTTTAAGGCATACGACGCCATGTCGTCAAAGGAGAATGCCGTGTAATCCCAATCTCCAAATTTCTCGGGTGCCTTCTTGGTCCTCTTGGACCTCCGCACCTCATCTGCAACAAATTCATTACGTATCTGAGCTGGGACTGGTGTCTGCATATGGTCCTCAACATGGACCTCATCATGCCCCGCAACGGGGACCTCGACCATCGGCTCCTTGCCGGGTCGCCTCTGAAATGGGATCGGGAGATCAATCGTCTCTGGCACGGTCTCCTCAGGTGACTCGTCCCCCTTCCAATGAGTATGCTTCGCCCTGAGCATCACAGACTCATCGAAGGTGACGTGTCTACTCAAAATCGCCTTGCGGCCCACCGGGTCCCACAAGCGATATCCTTTCACGCCATCGCCATATCCAAGGAAAATGTACTTCTTGGCCCTCGGATCCAACTTGTCGCCCCTCTCATGTGCATATGCTGGACAACCAACGATGCGTAGATAAGAGTAGTCACCAATTTTCCCACTCCACTTCTCTTCAGGAATTTGGTAATCAATTGCCGCCGATGGAACTCGATTCACTATGTGCACGGCTGTAGTGAGTATCTCACCCCAAAATTCCTTCTCCAAACCAGCAGAGTGCCTCAAGCAACGCACTCTCTCCAACAACGTCCTGTTCATCCTCTCTACAACCCCATTCGACTGAGGATCCCCTGGTGTAGTGAAGTGACGTCGAATCCCATGGGATCTGCAGAATCCTGTGAACTCCCTCGAGGTGTACTCGCCTCCGTTGTCGGATCTAAGGACTTTCACCGCCTTGCCAGTTTGCTTTTCAACCATTGCAAGCCATTGCTTGAACATCCCAAAAGTTTGATCTTTTGTCTTCATCAAGTACATCCAAACCTTTCGAGAATAATCATCGATGAAGAGGACAAAGTACCTAGCCCCACCTCCTGACGCTACAGGACACGGCCCCCAAACATCGGAATGAATGTAATCCAGTGGACCTCGGCTAGTGTGCTTCCCCGTGCTGAACTGTACCTTTGTCTTTTTCCCATACACACAGCTTTCACAAAACTCCACACACTCATCACTAGCTCCAATCAATTTTCTTCGGCGGAGAACATCGAGGGTCTTGTCACACGGGTGACCCAAACGATAATGCCATAACTTTGCTGAATCTCCATCACTCGAGCTAGAAGAGGTGGCATCGGCTTCGCCTTCTACTGTGGTACCTTGTAGGGCATATAGATTCCCTACCTTTCTTCCCTTCATCACAACCATGGCTCCTTTGGATACCCTCAGCTGGCCATTCTCAACAACTGACTTGCATCCAACATTATCCAACACACCAATGGATATCAAGCTCTTCCTGAGATCAGGCACATGTCTAACATCGGCAAGGGTACGCACGATCCCATCGTGCATGCGGATCCGAACAGTTCCAATACCCGCGGTCTTACACGCCGCATTGTTCCCCATGAGAATAGAGCCTCCGTCTTCTTGGGAACGGTAAGTGGAAAACCAACTCCGATGTGGAGTCATATGGAAAGAACACCCACTGTCCATCAACCATGCAACTTGTGCCTCACCAGACACCCCCGCTGCAAACATCTCTGGATCTCTACCCCTTTCACCGTGGCCTCTGTCATCACTGATATGCATGTCCTCCAAACCCAAAGAAGCTGAACCAGAAGCATCATTGCCTTTCTTCCCAAATCTATTGGGGCATTGGTTCCTCCAATGACCTCTCTGCTTGCATATGAAACATGAGGTGTCCTTTCTATCACGGGAATGCCGGGACTTCGAGCGGTCCTTCTTCTTGAAATGGCCTTGACCTCCTCGTCTGTCCTGCCTGCCTCTCACATGCAAAGCTTCATCACGATTTCCTCCAAAGTCTCTACCTTGGACCTTCTCACATAGCATCTCGGTATGGAGCGCCGCCTTCACCTCTTCCACGGTAAGCGTTGTTCGTCCATAGATCATGGACCGAACAAATTGGGAGAACTCCTCAGTCAACGAACATAACAAAATCACTGCTTGTTGCTCATCTTCGATCTTGACATCCATTCCCCGCAACTCCATCACAATCCGATTCAACTCATCTATGTGGTCTTTTACCGCTGATCCGGGCTTCATTTTCAGAGTGTACAGCTGCTGTAATAAGTAGAGGCGGCTTGTGAAGGATTTCTTCATATACAACCCCTCTAGCTTATTCCACATATCCTTGGCCGTAGCCTCGTCCAACACCTCTCTCAAGACGGTGTCTACTAACGATAGCTGGATGGCGCTATACGCCATTCTCTCCATCTCGGCCCTCTGTGATGCCGTCACATCCTTCTCAATGTTTTCCTCATCAAATACAATCTGAAAACATTTTGTCTGCCTCAAATAATTTTTCACCCTCGACTGCCATAACCTGAAATCATTACGGCCGGTGAACCTCTCAATGTTGAGTGTCGCCAAACTAACCATCTTCGCTACTCAATTTCTCCACAAACAACCGAAAGGCTCTGATACCACTTGTTGATAAAAAACCGTTGTCGCCCTGCGGAACAACAAGCCCTAACAACTAGCTAGGGAGCTAAAGCTTGAAAAATAGGGGCACACAACAAACCAAACAACCAATCCCTCTTCGGATCTTGTGTAAGCAAATTAGTAAGCGAAATACGACAATCTCAATTTGCAGAAAGTAAATGAGGCGGAGGATTTTACCCTGGTTCGGTTGCGAACAACCTACTCCAGCATTCCGAGACGATCCACTACTAATCAAGGCGAGCACACGAGCTTACACCACCACCTTCTCCTTCACACTCTTGTGAGTAACAACTTGGCAATTCCAAGCCCCCACAAATCTCACAAAGGAAGAAGAAAAGAAAGCGCAACACTAGAAGATCAACACTCTTCTACACTCTCTAAAGCTCTCACACTTTCTCACCTCTGAAAATGGACGGCAGCAACGGCTTCTTTGGAACACCAACACATCTCTTCTTCACTCTCTGAAAACAAAACTGCAAGCACTCTTTTTTCCAGAGAGCTCTCTGTGAAATGATGGCATGCCCTCTGAAAACCAAAGAGGAGCACCTCATTTTTTGCTCTCTGTCGACACCAGAGACAGCCCAACAAAACCCATTTAAGTCCCAACTACTAACATAAATGCATGTCCCCTTCTCCACTGTGAATGGAGACTTTGAAGCATTCAAAAAACAACAGCACTATCCACAAAGATACACCTGCATTATGGCTCCATGGAGGCCATCCATTTATGCCGTGCTCTGCAGACATATTTTACAAAATGATGCAACTGTTTAGATTCTGTGATGAAATCTGGCATGGGTCAAAGAATGGAACAGTTAGCGGTATGGTTATTGATCTTTCATTGTGTAGTAATTTTTCTCCCATAAGATTTTTATAGGGTAACATCATAACTGGTTCATGTTTTTTTAGATAATACTGTAGAGTTGGGGGATGTTCTATCGGCTAGTACTGAACTTCGGCAAATATCAATGCAAGGTAACTATCCTGTTGTGACATTTTCTTACCCTATCCAATTGTGGTTGGAAATTTTAGATCCTTTTTGGGTTACTCTCAATTTCCTTGCATTCGGATGAGATGCCCATTAAGAGTTGTTTTCAAGTATATTTCTTAAAGGCTCATATCGGGAAGTCTTAGTTTAAACCAAATAGATAGAGTGCTTGGAGGCAGGTATATATTTGCAAAAAATCTGATAATGCCTTAAAATGTTGCATCAATCTAATAATGCCTTAAATGTTGCATCAATCTAATAATGACTTAAATGTTATTGGGTACTGCAAGATAATGAGTTTTGATGAAAGGGTTTTGTTTCACGTGACAATTCTGGCATGAAAGTTACTTAAAAAGGTAAATACATAGCAAATTAATTTTACTTAAGGATGAGGATAATGAAGCCTATGAAGTTCTAGCTTAATTCCTTCATAGCAGCTTTATCATATAATTTTGTTACTTGAAATCTTAATTTTACCTAGCCATCTTTGATGTATTAGCGTGCAGTAATTTGGGTTTTCTGTAACAACGTGGAAAATTTTATGGGTATTCAATGGTTTTGGGAATGATTATGACTTCTCTTAGTTTGTGATCATCTTAAAAGTCTTTTATCTTATACCTGAACCATGTAAACCTTAAGATATTGGCACTGGATTTCCATGTATTTAATATTTTTCATGTCATATATCCACTGGAAAAATTGCAGGGAATACCAGCTTTAGACATCTCAGATTGATTCTTGATAGAAGTAGCAGTTCTAGACTTCTAGTACTAATAAGAGTACTCTAATTGTTAGAAACAACATATCTTTTCCAATTCCTGCCTAAGATTATTTGGACTGTGTTGAACAAATTAGAACGAAGAACAACACACAAATTAATTAATAGTTTTGTTACTCTTATAAAGATCACATTATATCAATGTGAATTACAAAGAAGAGATACTTTTATTAACTTTTATCATCTAACTTTCACAATACAATAGTAATCTCTTGACACCTAAGAGCAAATAAGCTCAACTACTCCACTGTAAGAATTTACTCTCTTTTCCCTTGCATATCTCCTCGTTTTTCAATAACAGCTGACCTTGCTTTATAGCCTAAGCTTTCTTGATTTTCATTTCTCAAATCCTAATTTTATTAGAACCTAACCTTTCTCAATAAGCTTATCCTACTCACATTAGAGACTCTAGCTCAATTCTAACATGGATTTTTGTTGCAATTGGAATCCTTTTCATGTTTAAACTGGATCTGAATAGCCTGGCGTATGTGACTTATTTGTGTTGTAACTTCTTCATCCGTTATCCGATTCGTGTAATCTTGGAACTTGTTGGAAAACTGATGATTTGAACTTACCAGCGGAACCTGGCTCATCTCTAGATTCCAAACACCAGCAACTCTGCGAAGTTGGCCCTTCTATGCAAAGTTGGTCCATGACCTGGTCATGGATACCTCTGCCACTTATACTCCAACGCTACTGCTACTGTTTCTTCATCTTCTACAACTACCATTATTGCCGCCACTACTTTTTACAACTGCTGCTAAAGCTATTAACATATTTCTAATGCTAATCTCTTGTCCTTCAAGGTCTGCTATATATGATTTGGTGATTGAAGTCTACAATTTCATTTCAAGTTATTCTGAAGTGTTCTATACTTCTATTTAATAAATGCGAAGGGCTCTTCTCTTATTGAAGTGAAGACCATGTAATTATTCTTTTTCCATTGTAAGACTAGATATGTCATGTTGATGCAACAGGATAGTTATTCTTCTGTTGTTCTTCATGTTGTCTAATTGAGCAAACGCTAGAACCAGTAATTTAAAGCATAGCCATTTTAGAAGTCATTTTGCACCTCAGTGTAATCAATTCAGGTTGCAAGTGCCACTGTAGCACTATGACAAAACCTGTTAGTAGTAGGAAAGATGTACAGTGTTCAAATCCCGCTTACCCAAGGTTATGGTCATAAGGAAAAAAATAAGTGGGGAAAAAGAAAAGGGAAAGTTGGTTCATGTAATATGGTTCGTTCGAACCATATCTCTTATCTGATGGAATCCAGTCAATTCCTGCTTACAACCAGAATCATAATGTAAGTCCATAAAAAATAATACTGGTTTGTACAACATTTGTCCATTTTAATTTTCATTATAATGTTTATATGCATAACATGCTTCTCTTTGTTTGGTTATGGCACTATTCTTAGTGATCTAACTATACTTCTAATGGGTGATAATATGTCAGAATGACAGTTACTTGATCTCCTGTTTCATCTTATCTATGACATAATACCTTTAAAGGCTTTGCTGCTTTCATTGTCTTTCATTATTGCCTACTAATTAATTATTTTTTCTCTGTTCATTAGCTCTCTGCATGTTATCATGTACTACAACAAAAGGTGATCAAGATGCTGCTGACATTGTGCACCAGTTGGAGGATTTATATCAGGTTCATAATCATCATGATCATTGGGCTTTTGTTGTATATCCATTCAATAGTTACACTTCATATATATATATACATTTATCTGTTTTTTCAGACTCTCTTGAAAAAGTACAAACATGAAAAAGAAAACCTTCAGCTGATCTTCCTATCTACAGAAAACTCAAGCACTCATACAGAGGAATATTTAGACACCACCTGCTGTTCTTTCTCTGCTGAGATTTTATGTTCACAATCGGGTTTTGATAGTTGGATATTTACCCTTCCCATGTTTGACCAGAAAAGTTTGTTACTGGATATTAAGTTACTCCAGAAATTATCAATGAGTGTATTGGTTAATCCAGATGAAGCTTATCAGGTTGGTATTTGGTTTAATGTTGACCGAACTTGCACAACCATTTTTTGACAGCAAAATTTCAGGCTTATTCTTCGTAGCTAGTTAGCTTTCTTTGATGATTTTTTATAGGGATTCATCCAAATATCTATTTTTGTGATTATTTGTGTTGCACAAAGAAACATCCTGTCACATTAACATACTTTTGAAATAAGCATTTGGTATGCTGTGCCATTGGATATAATCATCACCATCAAACATTATCAGAAAACATTCTTTTTGAGTAAACATTCAAATCTGAATCCACTATGGCACATAGTTCTTATAAATACCATCGTGATGGAACAAAGATTATGAAGACACAATTCTTTCCATACATCTAGCAAATCTTTTTTAGTGCTAGAGCGGGCAATGTCGTTAAATGTGTCAGAAAATTTACCTGATTATCCTTATGGTTCAAGCATGTCAAGTTATGAAGCAACATTTGGAATTATCATGTAATAAACTCACATTTTTAGCAGTAAATGCAATTGAAAAGGGTCAAAATATATATAGGGAATGAGTTTCCTCCATGTTTGCAATGTGTCCTATGCATTTTTTCTTATTACATATCTCTATCTGGTAATGGCAGGTTTTGTTGGAAACTTCCAGTTTACTGCAAGACATTTTAGATTATTCTTTGAGTTGGTCATCAAGGTCGCCTGCCGACTTTTCTCCACACCAGACGATCTTATGGTTTCTAGATGCTTGGAATTCGGTAGATTCTGGTCTGTATCTTGGTGACGCACCTGGTTTACTTTGTTAGCTTTAATTCATTATTTGGAGAATATTAGAGAGATTTCTTATTTGTATCATCGATCATTGGGCAGTTCACGCAAAAATTTCAAGTTTACTTCTTGAGATGTGGTTCAAATGGCACTCTTCTTTGTGGCGTTGCTGTTCCGGGATACTCCAGGTATCAGAAGTTTAATATTTTTTCAATCCTTCTTTGATTTTTGATATCTTGACACAACTACTATTTCACATCTACAGACATTCTCTCCGAATAACTGGAATGCATCATGCCATATAATGCATCTAACAAGAACATCAATTCTCAA